>CM067505.1:15642746-15815290 GCA_034509495.1 Acestrorhynchus altus
GAACCGCAAGCTAAGCTGAGTTTTGGTTTTGGATTTAAACCCTTGCATAAAAGACAACTACGTACATAAGACTAGTCAAAAAAAACCATACAATCAGAAAAAAAAATATGCAGCAGCTTGAGGTCAGACTGTTTGGCAAATCCCTCCCTGATAGAACATGCAACTTGGATTTCTTGACCTTTATCCACTAAATCAGCAAATTCAAGCCCAATTTGGACTTTAATAAACTTGGAAAGAGTGTTCTAATAATCAACTACATCTCTTCTTTGAAGCATTTATTAGAATACAGTGTAACAGATTTCTCCCAGCATAACATCCACCTGAAGAAGGGCCAATCCGACAAGGCTTTCCCCAGCCTGTTCAGCTCGGAAAACAAAGCATCTCTGAGACATAAGTAGAAAGCCTCTCTCATCTGTAAGTAGCACCAGAAAAACTCAAGGCAGCGAGCGTCCTCAGGGCAGAATCATGCAATTGTTCCTCAGAACTGTTCCTCACATGCCTCAGTGTGTTATCTGCACTAAACACCACAACAGTTACAACCCAGGTTAATCCTTCTACACTTTAACACTGTAAATAAAAAATAAAGAACATATAATTGGAGCTGCATTTATAAAACTCCAATGTTTCACACACACACACACACACACACACACACACATACAGATATATATATATATATATATATATATATATATATATATATATATACACAAAATTACAATGTAAAAACAGCTAGTCAAAGGACGAGTAACACACCAAAAAACATATCAGCTGACGGCAGAACTAACCACCTCTGAAAGACAACTATCAAGCTATCCACTGTTTCAAGTTTTTAAGTTCCTTAGAACAACTTTCTTCTTCTCAAAATGTTCTTCTTTTAACTAGAAAAATCTTTAGAACAGCGGTAGGCGGTGGCAAAAGTGTGCCATTCCCGTCTCTCCTTTTGGATCCCACTTGAAAAGAGCTAAAGCAAAGTTTAATTCTAAAAGCAGGATCATCTCTCTTTGTCTATCAAAACTGCATAGTTCAACTGTTTGTACATAGCTATTCTTCCCCATCTCTTGTAACAGAGCTTCCAGACACTGCGGGAAACTCAACAGTTAATTCAAGATTTCAGCATGAACCTGGAATGCCACTACAGCAGGTGAAGTCCAGGCTATTTGTGTAGATAAACTTGGTCAAGGTACTGATTATCTAAGGATGTGTGCTTAGTTGGTGCCCGGAATGAGGATTGCGGTGCTTATTTATATTAAATATGTATAAATATTCTTATATTCAATTTATAAGCTTTGTCTGCCAACTATGATTGGATTCCTTTGCTGCTAAAAGTGAATTATCTATACTCATAAGCAGCCCCTCAGAACGTGAAGTCCCTCCCAACGAAACCTGACAATTTCAACTAAAACAAACCATCCATTCTCCGTTTCAGTCTGTAGGTAAGTGCACTAAACACTGTAGAGCCGTATTAAAACCATTAAATTCATGCTCTACTGAAACACAGTCAATTTAGCAGTCGCTGGCACTGTCCTGGAGACACCCCAAAAATGAAAAAAATGATTAAAAAATAAGCAAAAAAAAAAATGTAGATTGTATTTCTGTACAGGTAGTAACCCATGTGCTGTTTCATATGTTCAATACATTTACATGTACAGTTTGTTAATAGAGTGTTTATTGTTTATTTGAACCCTCTCTTTTCATATATGTTTTAATCAGCTATTATATAACATCTGGGTTTTTTGTTTTTGTTTTGTTGTTTTTTTTTGTTTGTTTTTTTTTAATCTTTGATTTTCCACCCTAACCAAAACCCCTTTAAAGAGGAGTTTCCTTATCTTCTATTGTTGTGGTTATATTTCTCTCAAATATGCTTCTCTCTGCCTTTGTCTGTCTGCAGATAAGTCTAGAAGCCCAGGGTTCCTCCAATAGTGGACGCCAAGATCACTCCCAGGATTACACAGCAGATGATGATCATGATCTTCTTCTGCAAAGGACCAAAGTGAAAAACAAACATTATGCAATGGCCTGATGTTGACATCTACAGCTTCATTGAAGAGGACTTGTATGATCTGAGTCATTAACTAAATGAATTGTGCTAAATTTTAGTCCAGAAAAGACTTTGGTCCATCTGTATGTATACATATATATGTGTGTGTGTGTGTGTGTGTGTGTGTGTGTGTGTGTGTGTGTGTGTGTGTGTGTGTGTGTGTGTGTGTGTGTGTGTGTGTGTGAACTCAATATATGTACAAGAAAACAGAGCAGCAAGTATTGCATACTCTTTCTAGTCCCTTGTGTTAGACTGGACTTTCTGGCTTCAGTCTAGTCCTGATTGGACAGTCTCTGATCTCTATCTGATCACTGATTGGACCTTTTTTGGCCATGATCTTGTCTCTGAGTGGACATCTCTGACCCTCTCTGGTTTCAGTCTTGTTTTGACTGGACCCTCTCGGGTCTCAATCTTGTGTCTGATTTGATCCTTTTTGGTCCCAGTCTTGCCCTTTCTGGACGTGATCTTATCTCTGATTTGACATTTGTGGATAGCCTTGTTTTGTACTCAATCTGTGTTTTTACCTTGCGTGCCTGGCTCTGGTATTTCACAGCCTTCTTGGTGTCAGACACTGCTCTTTCTACATAGTCTACCGAGTGTTCCACATTGTACTCAATTCTGTCAATCATCTCACCCTGGTAATGACAAAAAATATCACTGTCAGTATCTGGCACAGCTGACAACAAACACATACAGTCAGGTGAAAAATTTAGGACAACCCATGAACACCTTTGATTTTTTAATATGTTTAACACATTTCACCCCCTCTGTCACTTACTGGTCAGACAGTGGAGCATTTTTAGCAACAGACTCATTTAGTTCCAATGTTTGTACCAACAGCGATCACACTGTACAATTCCTCCTCACTGTTTTGGGACATTATTGCACAGTACGCCACTAACAAGACTGGCTCACTGCTCACTATCTATCTATCTATCTATCTATCTATCTATCTATCTATCTATCTATCTATCTATCTATCTAAACATATGGACATTTGATCACCATTTTAACAATACTGAAGAAACAAGTTAAAAACATAAAACAAATGTTTTATAAATGATTTGCAAATTGTAATTGCAGTTTTTACAGCTGCATAAGCATGATTTTAAAAACAAGACCCATTTTGTCTGCACACACTGCACACACTGCACACAACATATCAGGCAAGTAGCAGATCTTTTGCAAAATACAAAAAACTTCATTCAAAACTATACATTAATTTATAAAAGCCCAGTTCCTTAAGTCCCCTCTGATACAATAAAGATTTCATTGTGGTTTCTACTGGCACTTGTTCTACCTGCTGCAGCAAAGCAACTCCAAACCATGACATTTCTACCTCCATGCTTCACAGTTTATATGAGGTTCTTGTGCTCAAATGTCCTTATGTTTGAATATGTTAAAAAAAGACAAAGGTTTTCATGTGGTGTCCTATTTTTTTCACATAAACGTATACAAAAACACATACACAATAATAATATTATATTATTATATCAACATAAAATTAGGCATTTGCAAGTTGAAGAAAAAGAAAATCTGCTTCCAGGCCAAACATGTCTCATAACACAACAGTACAGAGGGCAGTAAAGTTTGACACCCGATTAAATGTGTGTTCAAGCTGTTAAAGTGATCCTCCAGCTAAACAAACAAATGAATTAATTAATATCAAAAAACAAACAACAGTTTAACACTGGCGCAAATAGGTCAATGTATCTAAGTAATAAACAAAGCCCCGCCAAATAAAAATATGTTTAATACATATCATATTTGAGTTTGTAAAGAGCAGATACACTCAACAAGCAATTTATTAGGAAGGCTATACTAATACTGGACCCTTAATTCTAAATGGCATGGATTGAACAAGATTCTGGTCCATGTTGACATGATTACAACACACGTTTTTCATGTGCACTTTCATGTCACAAATCTCCCATTCTACTACATCCCAAGAGTTTGGAATTCAGATGGGTTAACTGAAAAAAATGTTCACTTCATGTCATGTTCATGAAACCTGTTTGAAACAACTTTTGTAAACACTGGAAAAAAAATAGATGTGTCAGTTGTGAACATGATCAACAGTTGATGTGAACATTACCTGAAGCTGCTGGCCCATATCTGCAAGATTTTATGCACTGCTCTCCCACAATATTGACTGTTTATATAATTGCGTGGAAGGTGTTCCTAATATACTGTGTCGTTTAAGCTTATTTAGATTTGATGCCATACTTTTAGGAGAGAATGGAGAAATGTCAGAAATTGAGATCTGTACATTACCTTAGCTTAAGAATATGAATCACTGAACATAGTCAGTTGTCTAATTATGTAACCATATAAGTAATTATTTTATATATTATAAAATAACACAACAGATGTATAAGGTTGAAGAAAGATCCCTGACATTTCTGAATGAAGATGCATATCCTCCTATTTGAGTTTGTTCTTTGAAATAATTCTGCTCAGCACCCACTGGCTACACCCATATGCCCACACAGCTTGAATAGTGGGGGTGCTAGTCTGTAACCACAGACTGTAACAAAATGGAAGCTCCGAAGTGACAGGATGCCTGTACATGGTTAGGTGACCCTTCTTGTGCTAAAACCGTCATGTACAGTTTTAACTATTTCTAGCTCCTTGAAACCCAGATCACATCAACACAATATTATCCAGCAAACCCCACGCATGACAACATTTTGTGCAGAAAGGTGGAGTTTGGTGGAGAATGATGGTGTTTAGTAGTGTACAATGGAGTTTGGAAGAAGAATGATTGTGCTTGTTAAAGAATGATGGTGTAAGGTGAAGAAGCGTCTGGAGTGTCTGGAGGAGAACTGTGGTATTTCATGAAGAATTTGGTGTTTGATGGAGAATACTGATGGTGTTTAAGGAGTATTATGGTGTTTGTATGTAAATGTTGGTGTTTGGACAATAATTGCGGTGTTTGGTTGAGAATGTTGGTATTTGGAAGAGAATGATGGAGTTTGGAATAGAATGATGGCGTTTGGTGGAGAATGTTGGTCTTTGGCAGAGAATGATGGTTTTTGGACAAAAATTATGGTGTTTGGGAGAGAATGGTGGTGTTTGGTAGAGAATGATGGTGTTTGGTGGAGAATGTTGGTCTTTGGCAAAGAATGATGGTGTTTGGACAAAAATTATGGTGTTTGGGAGAGAATGATGGTGTTTGGTAGAGAATGATGGTGTTTGGTAAAGAATGATGGTGTTTGAGAGAGAATTATGGTGTTTGTTGGAGAAATTTGGTGTTTCATGGAGAATGAAGCTGTTTGGAAAAGAATGATGGTCTCTGGTGCAGAACAAAGGTGTTTTGGGAAGAATAATGGTGTTTGGATAAGAGTGTTGGTGTTGAAGGAGAATGCTGGTGTTTAATGGAGAATCAAGGTGTTGGGAGAGAATGAAGAGAGAGAATAATGGTATTTAATAGATAATGTTGGTGTCTGATGAAGAAAATGGATGGATAACATATGTTATTAGAAAACAATGTGGGGGAATGATAGTGTTTGGCAGAGAAGGCTAGTGTCTGGTGGAGAATTGGTGTTGGATGGAGAATGGGGTTTAGAGGAAGACTAATGGAGGTTTGTTAGGGATTGTTGGATCACTCTGCGTCTCCATTCTCAATGTCATGGATGAATTTTTTTCAAACTCTTACCTGGCTCTCCACCAGCATGGCCATGTCCACAAACATGTCGTGCAGCTCACGGATGCTGTTCTCCAACTTAATGATCTCAGTATGTCGGGTCTCAATTTCATTTAAAGCCTGCTTGGTCATCTGGGAGTCCATTTTGATCTGCAGTATGACAGAAAGTTGGCATTGAATGATAGAAACAAGTCAAAGGTTAAAATTTCATTTTCAAAGGTTAACAACTCATCTGAACAACAGATTATTCCATAGAAGTTTGGGTGAGTTTGACTGAGGTGTCTCAAGTAATAAAAGCCTAAGAAAACCACGAAAAAGATACTAAAACTAAAACCACTAACTTGCCAAAAGGTTTTGTCTGTGAACCTCATTCATTTACACAGTATATCTACAGACAATGCAGTATAGTTACATTTGACAAAACATTTGTCAGCTGATAATGTTTTTTGTGTTGCTTGTCTCTCAAAAAGTCAGTTCTGATCTCACTCACATCATCAGTGAAGACAGCAAGCTTGCCACTCTCCAGCATGTCCTCAAGCTCCTCATTGGTGGTTGTTCTTCCAGCTAATCAGAGTGCATCAACAATATTATAGAGTTAATAACTTTTTTCAACATTAGAAATATGCAATTACATACAAATAGAATAACATTCCAAAAGGGATTCAATTATTTTTGTCCTCAAAATTTTACACACAATAACCCACGATGACAAAGTGAGAAATGTTTGTTCAAAATCTTTGCAAAGTTAGTGAAATATAAAACACGAAATGATTGCAGAACCTATCAAGTTCCATCAGATTAGATGGGGAGCATCAGTGCACAGCCAATGTTTTGATATCTCCAGAGATCTTCAATCAGGTGCAAGTCTGGGCTCTAGGACTCTAGGACTTTCACAGAGTTGTCCTGAAGTTACTCCTTTGTAATCTTGGCTGTTTGCTTTAACATCATTGTCCTATTGGAAGATCAACCTTGTCCTAGCTACTCATTTATTATCTTGGTTGTGTGCTTAGGGTCGTTGTCCTGTTGGAAAAAACATCCTCAACCCTGACTAGTCTCCCAGTTCCTGCTGCAGAAAAACAGTCCCACAGCATGATGCTACCACCACCATGCTTCACTATATGAACAGTGTTGGTTAGGCGATGAGCAGTGCCTGGTTTCCTCCAGACAGGACACCTGGCACTCAGTCCAGAAAGTTCAATCTTTTTGTTTCTCATGGTCTGAGAGTCATTTAGGTGCCTTTAGGTTCTCCTCTCTCCACAAAGCAATGTTGGAGCTCTGTCAGAGTGACCACTGGGTTTTTGGCCCCCTCCTTGACTAAGGCCCTCTTACCAGATCACTCGGTCTGGCCAGGCAGCCAGCTCCATTTACAGATGATGGAGGCCACTGTGCTTCAATGCAGCAGAACTGTTTCTGTACCCTTCCTCAGATCTGTGTCTGGATACAGTCCAGTCTCAGAGGTCTACAGACAATTCCTTGTACTTCATGGCTTGGTTTGTGCTCTGACAGACACAGTCTACTCTGGGACCTTATATAAACAGATGTGTGCCTTTCCAAATCATGTTCAATCAACTAAATTTACCACAGGTGTACTCCAATCAAGCTTATTATGTTATATTTTTGTGTTTTTATTTTTAATGAATTTGCAAAAAAATCAAACAAACTTTTCTTGCTTTGTCATTGTGGGGTATTGAGTGTAGAATTGTGTGAATTTAATCTATTTTGGAAAAAGAATGTAACAAAATGCGCAAAAGGTGATGCACTGTGAAAACCTTCTGGATGCACTGTATTCATATGGGAATTATGGTGTTTATGCTCTGGACATTATACACAGATGTCTCTTCAAGTTATGATAATACACAGATTTCTTTATTACTTTTATGTAACCCTGATCTTTATTCTTTCAATATGGTTATATAGTGGTTCAATATAGTTTACTACAAGACTCTACAACAGTAGATTACATCAATTTACTACAAGATGCTACACCAAAACTATAGATTCCTATATTTACCAAAGGATACTACAACAGTGTTATAGATTTATATATATGAATACAGGACACTACACTGGTATTATAGATAAGACAGGACACTACACTAGTATTATATATTACTATAGTATACACCAAGACAATACACCAGTATTAGAGATTACAACATTTTACTACAAGATATGACACCAGGACTATAGATTTCTATAGTTTACCAAAGGACATTACACCAGTATTATAGATTACTACAGGGCACTACACTGGTATTATTGATTAGTACAAGACACTACACTGGTATTATAGATTCCTATAGTTTACTACAAGACACTACACAAGTATAATTATTCACTATAGATTACTACAAGACACTACACTGCTATTATGTTTCACTATAGATTACTACAGGACACTATACTCTTATTATAGATTCCTATAGTTTACTACAGGACACTATGCTGGTAATATAGATGACTACAGGACACTAAACTGGTATTATAAATTGCTAAAGAATACTACACTGGTATTATCGATTACTACAGGACATTACACCGGTATTATAGATTCTTATAGATTTCCACAGTACACTACACTGGTATTATTGATTTGTACAGGACACTACACTGGAATTATAGATTCATAAAGCTGATCAGAGGATACTACATTGGTATTATAGATCACTACAGATTACTACAGGACACTACACAGGTATTGTTAATCACTCTAGTTTACTACAGGATGCTACACTGGGATTATACACTAATATAGTTCACTATAATATACAAAAATGTATACTCACGAAATATATTATATGACACTGCACATGAATATTATATAGAAGAAAAATGGTTCTAGAGTTGAACTCACTAATTTCCAGCTGTCTCTGGATGCGGTCCTTGCAGCGGTCCCTGTATTTGGACTGCGTGGTGTTGTACTCAGTCATTACCTCCACAAACTTGCGGGACAGAGTGGAGTGCTGCAGTTAAGAAAGGAGGGATGATAGAGGGAAGAGGGGTGAGATAAAGGCAGATACTGAAACCTTCAGGTGTTCTTCTGAATAAGGACCCTGAAAACCCTGGCTTCTTCCACTCCTGATCAGCAGAGGGAGATAATGAGACAGTCCAGCCTATGAGACTGAGATGACTGTGACTGTGTCACCATTTTCAAATATACTGTTTAGAAATTGAGGCATATTATTGAGTTCTCATTTGTAAGGAGCTACTTTAAATTTTTATTCATTATATGGTCTCATTTACAATATACTATTCAATACCTTCTATGAGTTTTAAGGTCTGTTAATACATAAACTGAATTAATTATTCATTGTATACTATGTACTGAGAATTCTTCAGTAAATACAATAATATATTTAGTATGAATATGAATTGTAGGGTATCTACTATACCGAGAGTAGACATTCCCAGTCCAGCATAGTTTACTGATTTGCTTGCTCTAACAGATGATAATTAACAGGTGAGATGAATCAGGTGCACTTAGGCAGGAAAAGCATAAAACTCTGCTGAAATCAAGTATTAAGGCATAAGGCCTACACCGGGGGTTCTCAACATTTTTGACCTTACAGCCCACCTGATTTAACTAATCGGTTAAATAAGAAGCTGCATTAAAGAGCTGCAAGGTGTGTGTTCAAGCTGAGAATCCTCTTGTCACTGGGCCAGCAATCTTGTCCACTCCTGCCTTTGTGCCTGTGATCCCATCCATTCTTGTTCCCCTGCAAAAAGTCCTGACCTGACCATTACCTGCCTTAAAGGTTCTGCCTGATGTTCAGAAGAGTGCTGCCACATTGAGGCCTACTCTTAAGGCTCCTCCCAATGCTCTGGACAGTACTGGTGTGTCAGGACCTACCTCCAAAACTGCATCTTGTACTATGCAGACTACTGAGCATTCTATGCCTGTAATGACAACTGGTCATGTTCCCAGATAATTTCCATTGTTGGTTAAATAGACTGTAATATTATATGTTGTCCAGCTCACAGCAGTAGTAGCACCCCAGGTTCCTCCAGTTCCTACTCCAATTCTGGTTGCTGTGGTGGTTCCAGCACCAGCTCTACAGGAGGCTCCAATTCTGGCCCCACAGGTCTCTCCAGTTTTGCCTCCTAGAGTGGCTCCTACATCTGTTGTGCCCCAGCAACGGGTGGTATTTCTGCGAGATCTACTATTGATGGAGAACTACATTTGGAGAGGTGCTAAGACAATTAACCTGGCCTCAGCCTATAGATAGCCTAGTTCTGTCTTACACCTACAGTTGTGCTCAAAAGTTTACATACCTCGGCAGAATTTTTCCTTTTGTCAGAGAATATGAATTATAACACAAACTTTTTTACACTCATGGTTAGTGGTTGGGTGAAGCCATTTATTGTCAAACGACTGTGTTTTTAAATCATAATGACAACCAAAAACATCCAAATGACTCTGATCAAAAGTTTACACACCCCAGTTCTTAATATGTTCTTCAAGCTGTCTAACATCAATGACAGCTTGAAGTCTTTTGTGGTATTTATGGATGAGGCTCATTATTTTCTCAGATGGTAAAGCTGCCCATTGTTCTTGGCAAAAAGCCTCCAGTTCCTGTAAATGAACTACACTCTTGAGATCTCCCGGAGTGGCTCAATGATACTGAGGTCAGGAGACTGAGATGGCCACTCCAGAATCTTCACTTTGTTTTGCTGTAGCCAATGACTGCTCGACTTGGCCTTGTGTTTTGGATTGTTGTCATGTTGGAACGTCCAAGTATGTCCCATGTGCAGCTTCTGGGCTGATGAGCGCAAATTTGCCTCCAGTATTTGCTGATAATGTGCTGCATTCATCTTTCCATCAACTTTACCAAGTTTCTTGTGCCCTTGAAGCTCACAAATCCCCAAAACATCAGCAATCCACCTCCGTGCTTTACAGAAGGAATGGTGTTCCTTTCATCATAGGCCTTGTTGACACCTCTCCAATGTAACGTTTATGGTTGTGGCCAAAAATTTTGATTTTGAGTTTGCTTTTTACAGAGCCCCTGATTTTCCATTTGTTAATCACTGTTTGCTAAGTTAAACACTACTGACTGGTATTATCAATCCCTTGGATATCTTTTTGCATCCCTTTCCTGTTTTATACAGTCAACTTTTCCTGTAGATCTGCTGACAATTTGTTTGCTTTCCCCATGACTCACATTCCAGAAATGTCAATGGCTGGATTAAAGATGCAAGAGTCTGTCTGGATCCCAGAAACTCACTGTCAAACAGGTCACAGGTGAAGATGTTACCTTTAGTAGCCATTCAAACCCATTTGTGTCAACTTGTGTGTGTTATCTGGACAAAATCTCCAGGGTATGTAAACTTTTGATCAGGGTCATTTGGATGTTTTTGGTTGTCATTATGTTTCTAAAAGAGAAAATACAGTTGTTTGACAATAAATGGCTTCACCCAACCACTAACCAAGAGTGGAAAAAGGTTTTTGTGTTATCATTCATATTCTCTGAAAAAAGGCCAAGAAAGCAAAACTTTTGCCAGGGTATGTAAACTTTTGAACACAATTGTATATGCACTTACCAGCCTCAGTTGAGGCTCATTCTTGGAATAAAGAGGACTCTCTGTAAGTAACTTGGTTTATGTTTTTGTTAACTGTGCTTAAAACTTGGGAATATTGGGATATTTTCACAGTTTGATGCACTTTAATTAGCCAAAATATTAACAAAGCATGTATAAGAGACAGTCATACATCAGGTATTATTTTCAGGAGATCCTAGGCTACTCAAATTTGTCTTAATTTGAGATGTAAAATTTAGATATTTTTATGAATATATCCATGCTTTGATAAAAAATTTACCTTTTTTTTTCTTTTGTGCTTTTTTTGCTTATAAAGACTAAAATATTTTATAGCGCAGAATTTTTGATGAAGTATTTTTAATGATTTGATTTTTATTACATAAATCCATATTTATGTATGTATCAGTATTATCCCTTTCTCAGGACTTTTATTCATAAATCTGAGCACTGTGTGGGCAAAGAAAGAGAGCAAACTTTCTTGAACAACCCTTCTTGTTTTCCACTATAGAGTCCACCACCTCTTGCTGATCAGTCAGAGTACACTGAGCATGGACATCTGGATAAAGCAGTAAACATGCACTGGAAGGCTCCTTTGGCATTTAAACTGGGATTTAATTCAGTTGGAAATGAGTGAATGTTTGCTGTATAAGCTGGACTACTCACTGAAATTTTATCATACAATGATGAGACTACCATGGTCAGATAGAATAAGTCTTGTTCCTTGTCCTAAATAATATCTGTTGGTTACTCTGATTCTTAGGCTAGAAAATTATAGTAACTGCTTGCAAAGTTCAAACCTTGAGTTCTAAGAGTTAAGGTGCAAATTGACATTCAACCAAACATTCGTTGTGCCAAATGTATAATTTTACCCTGTTTTCATTTCAGAAAAAAATAAAATTTGAGCACCAAATTCTTTTTTTTTCTATTACACATGTATGTTACATTACACTTGTTACAATTGTAGCCAGGTGGAACTGAGATATAGGGGATTGGTTCCAGTGGAGACCAAATTAGCATAACACACCTCCCCTCTACAGTTTTCCTGTGTATGAAACATAAGAAATGCTGCCAACTTATCCAGTATTCTGAGGCAGGAAGGCACTATGTTGTGTTCAAATCAAAGTTCAGTAATCTAACATTCTGTGCTATTGAATGAAATTGCTAATGACTAACGATAACACAACTAAATGCTCATATTTAGCAGTGAGTGATTTGGTTACAGAGACATTTAGAATGAAAATGCCCTTTGATACAGCATGGACAGCAAGGCATCAAGTCAGCTAGTTACTGCCAGTTTCAGACATACTCTTTATTTCTGGGGTGTTTGTTACTGCAGTCTTCTAGGTTTCAAATCTCAGGATCAGAGTAACCAACAGTCATGATCACATATAAAAAAAACAAGACTTACCCCATTTAACCATGGCTGTCATTGTGTGATGAAGCATCAGCGAGTAATTAAGCCCAGAAAACAGCTAAAATGCACTTGTTTCCAACTGATTTAAATCCCACTGTCAAGTATTTTGAAGAACGTATAATAAATATTCTTGTCAATCTAACTGGACAACAAACATGTTGCTTCCTTTTTAGCCCATATGTATTTTGAGGTACTGATCACAAAAATCCCCTCAAAAATTGCTTATCACATACTGATTTTCCCCACATTTTTAGTTTGTCCGTATATAGTCCACAGTTTATGTTCTTCATGTTTTACAGGCAAGCCTAGGTATGCATTCCTTCCATTTGATTAGGCATGCCTTGACATGTTTAAGCATGTCAAGGCATGACCTGACTTCCATAAAGCGATCAGCCATCTTAAAGCCATTATTAGATTGATATATCAGTTTGGAGTATTTATGCTGCTGCACTGCACAAGGAAGCCAACTTTTTCGGATTTGCTGTCCAGAAAGTATTGTCATTTTAGCTCAAAAACACTATGGATGATCAATTTCACATTTGTAGTCCTTATAAGCAAAAACAAAACCCCAAAAATTGTAGGTGCAAGCAAATTTTTGATTGTTTATTTTCATCATCAAATTGACACAATTTTTACATCTCAACTGAAGATGTCTGCTGAAAATAACGATACATTGTTTGCTCATATGAAGTTCGATCTTCCTGTCATACACGTATGATCTTTTACTAAATGTCTACTTAAATTAAATTATTTATTGATCATCCCAAATCTGTTTGCCTGCTCTTCTTAACCTTTAGAACCCTAAGCCAATGTTCTGGGATGTTTTCGTAGATAATGACTGACTGAGCGTTTATTTGCTTATAAGGACTAAAAAACACTTTACATCTCACAAATTCTGTTGGAAATCGATCATCCAGAGTGTTTTGTAATGATTAGATTAACAAGGACCTTTATTCAAAATCCTGACAGTACTCGAAAGAAAATAAATAAATTAAAAAAAACCTGAATGTCCTTTATTTATTGTTTTATTTATGTAGGTATCAGTACTATCTCAGGTCTTCTATTCAGAAATTGTAACATGCATATATACACCACAAATGTAAGAGAGAGTAACATATGGATATGTAGGTTCTTATAATTCAGATGTAGATAATTTCACACTTTTCATTGTTAACATCAAATAACATTTTAAAGTAAGTGGAATGTCTTGTGCCTCTAAGTTCTACAATGTGAAAAGTATAAGGAATAAAGGAGAGTCTTATAAGCCTCCTTCCTTCTGACCTGTTTACAGCAAGAAAATCATGTCATATTATGTCACACTTTATATCATTCCTGTTACATAATTGTGTGGGAACTGCAACTAACAGCTTCCTTGACTGAAAGAAACCTAAAAACAGTGGTGCTGTATGTGAATACGTGCTTTTGTGAGAGCAAAAACAGATTATCATTCAAATCATTAAAATCCAAATGTTCAGGGTAATTAGAAGCACACACAATACGATTAGATATACTGTATGATTTCAGCCAGATCTTACAGTGCTGTAAATCTGCCTTGCTGTGTCTCATGTTACACTCACCTGTGTCTTGCGGATCCTCAGGTCCGCTGATGATCTGTTCATGACCTCCTCCTGTTCGATACTCTGCTCAATTGCTGAAAAGAGAAAACAGGGTGATTACTTAAGAGAAAAACACCCCCTATTATAGGCTAGCCTGTCCCAGCCTGTCCTACAAATTAATTTCGTAACTATTTGCAGCCACTCTGACAGATTGTGGTTTTGTGATATCTAAATATAAATTTATGTTGCTGTCTGTTTACAGTGACATGCAAACATTCAGGCTCCTCAGGTTAAAATCACTGTTACTGTGAACAGTTATGCGTGATGAAGATGAAACATGATTTTCAACATTTAAAGAAATATTAGCACATTTCGTTTTAATCAAATCTATAATGCAAAAGACAACACACAACTATTTTAACAAAAAAGGTTTGAGTCCTCATATAACTCAAACCAGAATTAGCATGTTAAGGCTATAGATTGTTCACACTCAGGTCTGAAGATGCAACTTTGAAAGATTTGTAAAATCTCTGACTCCTCAAACCTTGTCCAAACAATCATCAGCCCACTGAAAAGGTCAAGCTAAGTTTTGAAAGACTTAACATAGTATTCAGAGAAGACTGCTTGTTGAATTGCTAAAAAAAAGTAAATCAGTGTGTGTATATATAGCAATGAGCAAAGGTATGTTAAATAAATACGGTGCAGAATTTCATGAATTTCATGACCACCTCTTAGCCCTTTAACTGTATGCCTTTTTTAATTTTATGTGTGTAATACAAATAACAGTAATTATAAAGTCAGAATAAATATTTTATTCTTATGTCATATGTTCATATGTTTCGACAATAAGACATATTATTTTGAAACATCTTAGTGTGTCCACATTGTGCTTGAATGTTTTTGTGTAAGAATTGTGTCTAAAGACAAACTAGTTTTTTTTTTCTTTCAAACTGTGTATGTAATGTAAGGCTGTAGTGTTGTAAAGGGGGGAGCTAAACTGCTATTGGCTGAACTGGTGGGGCGGAACTGCTTTAGAGTAAGGAGAGGGCTGAGATGATGTATAAGTTGAATGAGCCACACCTAACCGTCTATAGAGGAGAACTGCTCTAATCTTAACATCAGTGTCTCACTGTGCTGCTGGTGTTCACTAGCTTTAATATAGACAGTCCCATCTTCAAAGTCCTCCTGATGCAATTTGGAGGAAAGAGCTACCAGAGTCTGGTATGAATCATGGCAACAAAAAGAAAAAAGTAAAGAAAAGAAAGCGAAAGACAGAGGAATAAAGAATGAGAATCAGCACCAAGGTGTGCTTTCCTAAGGCTTTTCAGATGGAAACTACTTTTAAAGGAGATGACCCCACCAAACGTCCTCCAGTTCAGATGTAGCATAAGTCATCATTTCATGCAGATGGATCAGAGACTATTGGTCAAGTTATCCTTATTGATCCCAATAGTTTATTTTATAGTCTCAGCAAATCTATTATATTTTGTATGTTTATTATTAGTAGCAGTTTATTGTGCGGCATGGTATTATTTAATTGGCACAGTATTCAATGAATGAAGTTATCTGGGCATACAGACATACATTCACACACACCAGGGCAATTTAGAGTAGCCACCATGTCACTGATGGGTAAGAATGTAGTATTCACAAATAATCGTTTGGTACGTACTTCGCTATGAGGTACATACGAACTACAATAGTCATAGTGGGGAAAGTCTGGAAGTCCTGAAGACCCTTATGAAAAAGGTTAATCATCCAGACAATTGTTTTCTCTGGGGTTCTGGTTGCAAAAAATAAACAAGTGAGACAGGAGAAATATAGACGCCTTTGAACTTTGGTGTGGTGACGACTTCCGAGACTTCCATGGACAGCAAAGAAGACAAACAAATGGATCCTGGAGCAAATCAAGCCTCACTGAAAAAAATCTCACTGGAAGCCCAGATGGTCAGGCTGAAGCTCTCTCAATTCAAGGAATAATGAACCCATCCATTCAGATGCCCAAAAACTCAAACAGAAGACAGGACATTCTGGAGGAACACTATCCATATGGTCACCAGGAGCTAGAATTGACTTGAGGGCAATCAATAATAATAATAATAACATACAAACTATCTTGTACTTATTGCTGCAGTGTAAAAGGTTTTTGTCAGGGTTTAGATGGCAGAGTGTCTGTATCTGGATTTAGATGGTGGAGGTTCTGGGTGGAGCTTTAAATGTCAGAATTTGCATATCTGTTTAGCTCAGAGTGTTTGGGGTTTAATCTTGGAGGTTCTGAATCTGGGTTTAGTTGGTGGAGGGTTTTTTGTCTCGGTTTAGATGATGGAGGTTCTGTGTCTTGGTATAGATGACAGTGTTTGTATCTATGTTTAGAAAGTGATGTTTCTGTATCTGAGTTTGTGGAGTGTGGAGTTTAGGTGGTGCAGTGTCTGGGTTACGATTAAAGTGTTTTTATCTAAGTTTCAGATTATGCAGTGTCTTTATCTAGGTTAAAAAAATGACGTTTCTTTGTCTTGACGTTACTTTATGTTTATTTTTGGCTTTAGATGGTGGAGGTTCTGTGTCTGGGTTTAAATGCTGGACTGTCTATGTCTGGGTTTAGAAATTGATGTGTCTGAGTCTGTCATCTGTGTTTATATGGTAGCAGTTCTGTATTTGGGTCTGGATGATAGATGTTCTGTATGTAGGTTAAGATGGTGGAATATCTTCATCTTGAGTTGAGGTTCTATGTCTGAGTTCAGATGAAGGAATATTTGTATGAATGGTTGAGGTGAGGTTCTGCATTAAAATTTAGATGCAGGAGGTTTTTTTATATATATAAAAGTAGAGTTTCTGTGTCTGGGTTCAGGTGGTGAAGGTTTAGTTGGCTGCATATCCTTCCGTTGAATCATTATCTGGATTTAACTGAATTAAACAATGGCACTACTTTTTTTAGCCACGCCACAGTGAAGCTGGTGTAAATATCAATAGTGCTGATTGTTATTTTCAGAAATATTGACCAGAGGTGTGTAACTGCACAGTGAAAAGGGAGAATCTTTGATTTGGGTTGGAACCAAATTGCCCACTTAGTTTGTTTACACTTAAAGGGGTCCCAGTTGTGTCATTTTGTTATTAGCTCTGTTAACAGTCTCAAACTCAGGGCCCAGAGGTATATGGAGAGTATATTAAATATAAAATGTTACCGATATAGACAGGCATGAACAGCAGTCACAGATTACCGTGAATCTGGAGGTCGTATTGGTCTCCTATTGGTTTGTAGATTTGTATCCATATTTTGGATTGCATTATCTGTTTATTCATAAAGGGTTTAAGCTTTAACATGCTCGACAGGCAGAAGTTTGAGATTGAGGCGGTAGAATGTTTCGGTGCTGTAGTGTCTGAGTGAGATTACCTTTTAATTTTAAGCGCACTTTATTGGCTGTCTTCTTGATGTCAGCTGTGAGGTCCTCCAACTCCTGCTTGGTCTCTGATTAATGAGAGAGTGAGAGAGACAGAGTGAGAGCAAGAGACAGATAGGGAAGGAGATTCAGACAGAGAGAGATAGAGTAGGTGGATTAGTAAAGAATGTTATACAGTTGAAATAGGCCTGTATTACATACTAAAACAGTGTTGAAGTGTTCATGTTTATTAATGTCTCCATGATTAATCAAGTCTGGTCATATATGGAATTTCAGTGTTGATTCAGCACCTGAATGTTGGCGGGTTTATGTTACACACATTTTCCTGATGACTGAAGCCTGTTGACTCAGAACACGCTTATTACAGAAGCCAGTGGGCAGAGGCTGAGCTACTCCTTTAACCCTGTAAACCACCAGAGCCTGCAGAAGAGACTCTGCTGATATAAGGATGATAATGCTACATTTCTACATGATATCAGAATAATGGTGTTACGTTCACAGATCAATGCTGAGCAGTGCTGTTTTCATTTAATGTCCACTGTGTTTGAACCAGCGCTTTATTTTTGGACTGTGCATTTGTCATTTGGACCGGACGGCAGTCAGGGGCTGATTGATAGTAGCTGCAGTGTTGATCGCCCTCCTACACACTCCTCCACCTCTCTCACTTCTCTTTCTCTTTCATCCCTCGCTTCTGTTCTCTCCGTCCTCCACATGCCCAGTCATGCTCAACTTTGCAAGCACAGAAATTCTTCTGAAGTGGAATCATAGGAGAAAAGGGCTTCGACATGCAAATATATGTGCTGTTAGGCAAAAACACCTCCATCTCATATTTTGCTGTTTTTTGACACGTGGCAAATGAAACGCTCTACAATTGAAATACAATCTTTTTACACTGGCTTTCATTAAAAGTTAAGAAGGATTTCCCTGGTAAGGTGAGGTTCTGTTGTTACAGCTCTTACAACTGTTGATAGTGTTGTTAATGTGTTATTAGTTTGGGTGCTTTGTCTTCCAATTGATTGTCCCAGACAGACTGGTATCCTGTGTCACTGACATTGTATTTTCTGTTTGCCTACAGTGGCTCTGTGTGACAGGCTTGCGTCTGCATAATCCAGTACTGAAATCAGACACTTTTATGTTTATGCCATGTTTGTTTTGTATTTTCGAGCTGCGGTACTGAAAATAATGGGCCTTGAACTGAGGTTTATCATAATCATACATACACTTTTTATCATTTTATTTTTGTTAACTACAATATTTTTATTGTAGAATTAACATTGTGCCAAATGGTTTAACTCGAAGAACTTTAAGAATCCCAATTTTGTGGGATGTTTTCATAGTTTGATGTACTTTTATTCTCCCAAAAATTATGAAACTATTAATAAGAGACAGTCACACATACCAGATATTGTTATTTTCAGGAGATCAAAGGCTCCTCAAATTTTGTATAGATTTGACCATGTTTTGATTTTCTTGTGTCAACATTTGTTTTTGCTAGTAAGTAAAAAAAAAGAAGTTGAAAATAGTTTTAAAGAATTATTTCTAGACTAGATTCACAGTATTTATAATAAGTTCTTCAAAATACTTGACAGTAGTCTAAAACAAAAAATCTCAGGACTTTTAGTCTGAAATTTGAATAATGTGAATACAAAAAAAGCCCCTTCCTTCTCATTTTCCTCTTACCCAATATATGGTTTAATTGTAACATTAGTCATATCCCCTCTCACTGATCAGTTGGAGTCTGTATGCAAGTCAAGCATGTACACGTGGACAGAGCATTATACATGCACTGGGATTTAATTCTGTTGAAAACGAGCTGTATTCCAAACTGGATTACTCACTGATATTTCATGAGATGGGAAGGTTTGTTGATATGTATGATATGTGTATCATGTCTATAGGTTACTCTGATCCTGAGCTCTCTGAGAACTCTGATCCCCAAAGTGTGGATCTCGGGTTCTAAATGATAAACGCTTCAATATACTAGGCTGAAGGCAAGACGTCTGCTATGTCACAGCTTTCTACTGTTGTTTTATAGAAACACTGCCATATCTATAATTGAAAGTGGGTTTCTGTTAATACATTCAGTCCCTTTTCTCCACACTTGCAATTAACAAGAAACATTTAGATACATTAGTTATTACCTCCTCAACAAATCCTGTTAGTCTACTTAGTGTCTAAAATAAGAAATAAAAAAAGATATAAATTAATATTTTAAATGACATGTAGTATAAATACCACTAAATCACTAATACACAATGTCTAATTCAGCACACACAACCACAATCCTCGGGGAGGCTGCTGACCTTACAGCTGTCTAGAAGACGATCACAGACTAAGTGCTAAGTCTAAGTAACAGGAAGTCACTGCTGGTTGTTCTTAGAGTTCTGTATCAAAGCATATCAATGGAAAGTTGACTGGAAGGAGAAAATGTGCTGGGAAAAGATCAACGGGGATGACCACAGCCTTGAGACTTAGGAGAGCTGTACAAGGAGTGGACTGGTTTCAATCATCAAAGAGTCACCACACTCAGACTTCTCCAGGAAAGGGTCTCCAACTGCACCATTGCTAATATTGAGCCTTACCTGGGCTAAGGAGAAAAAGAACTGGACTTTGGTTCATTTCTCAAAAGTCCTCTTGGATGAAAGTAAATGTTGCTTTTCATTTGGAAATCAAGAGTCCTAGAGTCTCAACTCAAGCTCCTAGAGTTTGGAGGAAGAGTGGAGAGGGACAGTATCCAAGGTGTCTGAAGTCCAGTGTGAGGTTTCCTCAGTCTGTGATGGTTTAGGGAGCCACATCATCTGGTGTTGGTCCACTAGGTTTTACCAAGTTCTGAGTCCAAAGATTTTTTTTAAGACTTAAGGCTTAAAAAAGGCTTAAGGCTTCCCTCTGCTGAAAGACAGACTCATACTTATAAGAGATTTTAAATATGTCACCTTATGTGTAATGAATATTTTATATTTATTTTTTTGATTTGAATTCTAAACAAAAATTATCTTTGATCTATTCTTTTTTTTTGCTAGTGACTTTTGTTTTAGTATGGAAGATCACGAAGCATTGAACAATTTAACTGAACAGGTGTATAACTGTTAATATCATACACACTAAACATGACTTTGGGATGAGCACAAGGCAGGTTGATATGATTTTAAGCAATTATTGTTACATTTTTGCTAACTTTCTTAGGCAAAATGATTTCTCTCCACTAATAAAACACAAACATTTGCCTGGCTATTTCTAAGCCAGGGAAGCAAACTTTAACATTCTTAATATACAGTATATATTATATTTCTAAACCATAACAACTGATTTGTTTGGCTTTAGGCTGTAAACATCAGCTGTAATGTGATGCTGAAACTTTAATTTATTATGCTAGTTTGCACCAATGACTGTATATTTAAGGATTTTTATGGATGATCTGTTTTATTCCCTGAATGTTCTATAAACATTAAGCCAAAATCATCAGCTATGTTGTCAAATTTGCAACCAGAGCAGTAGAGACCAGAGGCGGAGCCAGACTCCTCCTCATTTGGTTAGACCCACCCACACAGTACCTGGGACCACCCTCTCAAATCATATTATCTCTGGTCGTCAAACCTGTCAATCACTTCATTCCTAAGTGTAACCCCGCCTTCTTAATATATAGAAAATTGTGCTAGTATTAGCTCAGAGAAATGTAGCTGCTGAAATTAGAGAGTGGAGATTGAAGTGTAGAGGAGAATATATACAGAATAGAGGAGAAAAATGAGATTGAATATGAGCAGTTTTGCCATTGAAGCGAATGTGAATGGTCAGAGCTAACCATCATACTGTAACCAGCCAGCAGAGGCGCTAGACCGGTGGTGGCTTCAGTGTTGAGAGAAGATGCGCCGTCCATCCTTAATTGAATTGGTTAGTGTGCTTAAGGCCACATGGTTAACAACAACAATATAAACTGCAGTTCTGAACCAGAGAGGTTCACACCAGACATATCACCCATTTATATGTACATATTTGCATGCTGTAATTAATTATTATGATTTTTTAATTAACATTAAATGTTATATATTATATATATTTTATATAAGTTTTATTTCTTATTATTCTGTATTATTATTGATATGGACCCTTCGTATGATATTCCTAAGACAGCAAAAACATACTGGTATAATTCATTTCTAATGCATAGCAAAAGTAAGAAATGAAGGATAAGATAAGTAAATTGGACTGTTGGTAACAAACAAACATTAAAAAGGGGCCATTTTGTTTGATACTCTGCTCAACCACCAGCAAGCCGCCCAGAAAATGTTAAGCAAAACACCAGCGGATCACGGAGCTTTTCTGTCAGTGGGTCACCAGTGGCCCATTATCCTCTTGCTATTGGGGTTGGTGCTGAACTGCAGGCTAAAGCCCTCCATTGTGAATAATGAGTAGGTCGGGTCAGTAGTTAATTTGTGAGTTCATGTAGTAGTTTAGTCACAAATGTTTTGGGAAACACTTGTTAATTAAAGGTTAGGGAAGGACTTTATGTAACAATGCTTTGGGGAAACTCACACCTTATTTTTAAATTGTGTATTTCTTGAATGTTCATATGTAAATGCAAAGTGTGTTATTTATATATACATACACATACAAACACATACATATACACATAAAAGCACAAGCTCAGCTACACACATGGACACACTACACAATGAACCCATGTTACACTGCAGTGTGTGACAGTACGCATCAGCTGTTTAGGACAATAAAGCTGAAGAGCAGGACGATGGCTTATAGTCCCTAAGGCAACAGACTGGAGCAACTCTGTGTGTGTGTGTGTGTGTGTGTGTGTGTGTGGGTGTGTGTGGGTGTGTGTGGGTGTGTGTGTGTGGGTGTGTGCGTGCGCGCATGTTGGGGGATGTTTATTTCTTAACATTTAGAAGTCTAGAGTTACACTATATGCTCAAATGTGTTTGGACAATCTTTCTAATGAATGCGTTTAGCCACTTTAAGTTGCAGCCATTGCTGCAGATATGAAAATGCTCACAGAGCGTGTGAAGTCCCTGTAGAGAAGTACTTCCAATAGACTCTCTGGAGCAGATAAACCTGACCCTGTTGACCTATTGTACTCTGGAATGATGGCGCTCCATCCAATACTTTTGAGTTTGTATGTTGGGATTGAGGTGCGGTGGTGAGCATCTAACATTCTGACCTCACCTACTCTCTTGTATGCAGTCAAATCCTCACAGCAATGCTACATAATCTGGTACAAAGCCTTCCTTGGACAATAGAGACAGTTTCCTCAACAAAAGCAGGATAAACTCTCTTTAATATCCTTGATTACAGAGGAAACAGTGAATGAGCATATATATATATATATGTATATATATATATATATATATATATATATATATATATATATATATATAGTCTAATATAGTATAATAGTATCTGTGTAAGTGCCGTGTAGTCTCTAGAATATTATATAGATTAGTAATAACCTGCAGTATGTTACT
This sequence comes from Acestrorhynchus altus, assembly GCA_034509495.1. Classification (NCBI taxonomy): domain Eukaryota; kingdom Metazoa; phylum Chordata; class Actinopteri; order Characiformes; family Acestrorhynchidae; genus Acestrorhynchus; species Acestrorhynchus altus. The sequence continues at coordinate 15,665,811 of CM067505.1, forward strand.
CCTAAGGGTTATGACTGTAACAGAAGCTGTTTCTTGTATTTTTGGCCCAGTGTCCTGCTCTGAAGCCATTATTCTCCTGTGGGGGTCAGTAGTAGTAGTTTGCTCACTCAGAAACAGAAATCCAATCAGACACTCAGCTGCCGCTGGACTCCTTCATGCAGCATGGCCAAAAAGAAAAAGACAGGTGGAAGATGCGAGGGAGGAGAAAAGGAAAACGAAGAAAGGAGGGAGGAAGAGAGGACAACACAAAAGAAAACACATTTCACACAAAGCATGCAGCAAAACTCAACATGCTGAAATTAAAAGGCATCATGCATCAGAAAAGAAACATAACATGACAGACATCACAATGTTGACTGCACTGAAAAAATGACTACAGAATTTCCACATTAACAATATATATTAACAATATTACTCAGAGTATATCGATATTTGGTGGGATTATTTAGTTAATTATGTAAATAATGTGGAGATGATAAACGTATTAAAATCATCCAAATTCAGTTTATCAGCATATGGCTCCACAATAAATTGCTGACCACACAAAAATACAGGAACTCACTTGTGTGTATTTAACTCTAAAGAAATATTGTGTAGTATAACCACAAAATATTCCCAGTACAACGGCAATACGTTCCTTATAGAAAAAAGGCATACTTCAGCTATGCTGTTATGTTATTTATTATGATCTTATAGAACCACTAATTTGTACTAAAGCACTTCTAAAGAATACAGTGCCCTACACAATTATTGACACTGCTGGGTAAAATGCATTTTTTTAAATAACATAGGACAACAAAAAGAGAAAAATCCAACCTTTAATTCAATTGCATTTATTCAGTGGGGAATTATGAAATTATTCTTTTACAAGAAATAATGTATGCCACAATCATTGCTGTATATTTACTGTATATATTAAGGGGACCTCAGTATAACTGTACTAATATTCTAGTAGTGCTTTAGTACAAATTAGTTGTATTTGTCCAAAATAACATTAATTTAATACAGAACAGCACACTTATCATATATGTTTACAAGGAGTGATAATGTTGCCATTATGCGTGGTGTATTAATGATACACTTCACTATGCAAGGACACTGAAATTTCCATTTCTTGGTGCTCTGAAGTGTATTGTGTAGTCACACATAAAGTCAAATATATTGATGTTTGTGAGAAAAGTTAAAAGAACATAGCTGTGAGAATCTGACTCCACAGTTACCATCCAGCAGTTCCAAACAGAGGGCAACCCTGGTATAAATGGACTGGTCCACACAGACCAGAAAAGAACTGAAGTCTCTATTGCCCACTTTTCCTCTAAAACTGGCAGCCCCTCCCTCATTGGATCTGGGTCATACCACACTGTTTGACCTTAGGTGACATGAGGAGCAAACAAACAAAAGCCTCTGGGCAAACAGGTAGGTGTAAGATTGTGAATATCTTTGTCATGTTTGTGTCCTAGTATAGTCAGAAAAACCACCACAATACATTCAGCATAACTGCAGTATAATCCCAAAATAACTAGAATACACAACCGTCACCACAATGTGACCACAATACAACTACAATATGATCAAAACTGCTATATACATGCTATAATTTGTCCACACTGTGCAGCTCTAATCCTGAGAAAGGGTGGATGAAGAAAGCTGAAAGCAGAGATAGATGCAGATCCCAAGCGAGCTGAAGGTGCTGTAAATGCCCTGTGGTTTTTTTTTTAAAACAAACCCAGACTCTGGAGTGTCAGGAGGCATTGGAACATCAGGGATTAAAGCCTCAGCCAGCGGAGGAAAAAGGCGTATTACCCTGGCAGGCTGAGTTAAGGACAGGGTGACTCAATGCAAAAGAGCAGAGAGGGGGGACGGCGTCAGCATTAAAGCATCCAGAACTGAGGAATGCAAGTGCTTTGAAACCAGAGAGATATTTTTTCTCTGAGTGAAAGCGTACTCTTCTACAAAATGTTTCTTTATGTTTCAGTCAAACATGTGAGTGAGCTTGTGCCATGTTCACAGTTACAGAACCATATAGAACCATCGGTAAAAGAAAATCTAGGATTGTGCTCCCAAAAATGAACAATGTACGTAGAGGGCTGACAATATTATCTGATAAAATACACACATAAACATGTTATCACTGTCCATTTTTGTCCATATTAGTTTTCTTCATCATTTGAACCCTGTTGCTGTTCTGTACACTGTGTAAAGAATTCCGATTGAATAGACCAATGGAAGTGCTCTAAAATGACTGTTAAATACTCTTGTTCTACATTCATTCCCAATCAGAGTTAAGATTGTTTACCACAATAATAGACAATCCATTGTTTAAAAGTGATAACGGGGTAATAATGATTTTGCCAAAAACAATGCAAAAATTGCCAAAACAATGTGACCACATTTCGCATACTATTTTGATCACGGCATTCTAAAACCATTGCATCTGAATCCCCATTTTTAGACAAATGCATTTTTAAATGCACAATTTAAAGTGTGAATTGTGTCACAATCTATTAATTTTCGTCTGATAAGGATCAAATTCTGGTTAAAGTATGTAGAGATAGTTTGACAAATGGGTGGTGGAAAACCCCAATGACAGCAAATGTATAAATTCCAGTGTACAGTGCCCTCCATAATTATTGGCACCCCTGCTTAAGAAGTGTTCTTTGGCTTCTAATTCTTTTCTTTTTTAAATAATATAGGACAACAATGTAAAAGAAAAGAAAAATTTATGCTTTAATTCATGTGCCACACCTTAAGAAATAAATCTTTTGAATGACATCATGTGTGCCACAATCATTGGCACCCCTGGTGTTGTACTTTGTAGAACCTCCTTTTGCCAACAAGATAGCACTTAATCTTCTCCTATAACTTTTCACAAGATGGGAGAGTACAGAAAGAGGGATCTTCGACCATTCCTCTTTGCACAACCACTCTAAATCGTCCAGAGTCCTGGGTCTTCTCCTATGCACTCTCCTCTTCAGCTCACCCCACAGGTTTTCTATTGGGTTAAGGTCTGGGGACTGAGATGGCCATGAGAGGAGCTTGATTTGGCCATATATTTAGAGTCATTATCTTGCTGAAAGACCCAGTGACGACCAATCTTCAGCTTTCAGGCAGAGGCCTCCAGATTCTGATTCAAAATGTCCTGATATTTGAAAATGTCCTGATATTGATCCCATGTATCCTTACAATGTTCCCAGGCCCTTTGGAGGAGAAACAGGCCCACAGCATCACCAGTCCTCCCTCATACTTAACAGTGGCCATAAGGTGTTTATCTGCATACTCATCCTTGGTGTTACGCCAGACCCACTTAGAGTGTTTGTTGCCAAAAAGCTCTGTCTTGGTCTCATTTGACCAAAGCACACATCCCAGTTAAAATCCCAGTACTGATTGGTTTACGCTTGAATATATATAAGAAAAGGCTTTATTAGCGCCTGATGGTTGTTTGGGAGACCTTGTAACCCCAAGATACTATTCTCTAACCCCAAGATTCAATTCTCTTACAGTGAGCTTTGGAGAACTTTTTACTTCTCTTACCACCCTTCTCACTGTGCATGGTGGCAAGATACACTTGCATCCTCTTCCAGGCTTGTTTGTCACAGTTCCAGATGTTTTGAACTTTGTGATGATTGCTCTGACTGTATGTAAGGGTTATCTGCAGGTGAGTGGCTATTTTCTTGTAGCCATTGCCTGATTTATGAAGGCTGACACACATCTGCCTTACTTGAATAGTGTGTTCTCTAGTCTTTCCCATGTTTAAGAGTGAGTAAGAGACATAGGCCTCTGTGGAACAGCATATTTATACCCAAGTGAAACAGGAAGTGATGAATTACTAATTAAAGATTCCTTGATACTTTGATCCACTTTACAGACTACAGTAAAAATTACATTTATTTGCAAGAAATTGTTAAGGGTGCCAATAATTTTGGAACAGGTAATTTCATGGGAAATAATTATTTCTTAGTCAGGTTGTTGTTTCTTTCCTTTTTTTCACTTGAGTAGAAGATTTTTTTCAGTGAGATTATGCTTCTGCAATAAAAAAATAAAAAATAAATAAAAAAATAATATATATATATATATATTAAGACTTTTAACACATTTTAATAAGGGTGCCAATAATTATGAAGGATGCTGTAGTGGATCCAACAGGCACAAAATCACAGTTACGGATGTAAGTCATGTTCTTCGACCTTGAGAAGGTAAGTGAGTAAAAGGATTATTATAGATCTAGGTTTAAAGCAATTACAAGGCATTTATTAAGTGAATCTGGAGGACATGGAAGATGCCCAAGTCTGATTAGTGTCTTAATCAGTGGAAAAAAAAAAAAAAACATCCATGTGGGTTCAAGTTGATTAACTCTTTATAATAAGAGCAAATGTATCATCTAATAATGTGTAATGACATTTATGACCAAAACCTTCAGAATGTCAGAAAATAACTGAAATGAAAGGATTCATAAACAAACTACAATCATTATCAAATGACAGGATAATGCTTATGCTGTTATGTTTAATATTGTAAAGTGGTGCTGAAAAAAATTCCAGCAAGGGAACAAAATAAGAACCTTCGGTGCTTGGCCCCCTAATAATTGCCAAATTATGTAAGCTAAGGCCTTGGAGCTCTGAGCACAACTGTTTTTTAAAACATGACATCAGACTGTAACACACACTGTGGGTTTCAGTGCATTATTGTGTGAAGACGATGCAGGACTCACTTTCGTCAGGGTTGGGCGCTGCCAGGATGGCGCTGTGCTGTTTTTTCACTTGCTCCACATCCTCTGACAGCTTCTCAATGCAGCCTCGAATCTCCTCCACCTGCAGACACAGCACAACATTAACCATCGTGGCCTAAATAAGAGAGTGTAAAAAACAGAGCCATGCCATTAGGGCTATGTTCTGAAAGAGAGGCAAGTGGAAAAAAAAACATGACAAAACCAGCATTTTTTATTACCGTTATAAAGCAGAAAATAATGCTATGGTCATAAATCCTATTAATTTGATTTATCAACCAAATGTTCCTTTACATCTAGTCAATATACAGTGGCATGCAAAAGTTTGGGCACCCCTGGTCAAAATTCTCTTACTGTGAGTTAAGCAAGTTGAAGATGAAATCCAAAATGATCTCCAAAAGGCATAATACGACACTTTGATTCACTTTGTATATTAAGCAAAATATTTTTTTTTCTCAGGGCCCCCTGCATGGTTAGTATGTCATAGAACCACATTTGGCAAGTATCACAGCTTGTAAATGTTTTTTTGTAGCCAAGAGTCTTTGAGTTGTTCTTTGAGGGAATTTCATCCATTCTTCCTTGCAAAAGTTGTCCAGTTCTGTGAGATTCCTGTATTGTCTAGCATGCACTGCAGTCTATCCACAGATTTTCAATGATGTTCAAATCAGGTGACTGTGAGGGCCATTCAACTTTCAGCTTGTGTCTTTTGAGGTAGTCTATTGTGGAATTTGAGGTGTATTTAAGATCATTATCCATTTGTAGAAGCTGTTCTTTAAAACTTTAGCTTTTTTACAGATTGTATTATGAAAATTAAATTAATCCAGAGAGAACCAATGGCTGCTGTTTTTTTGGAACAACATTAGAGGAGTCTGACTATTTATAATGCTTTGAAATTTGCATTACCTGGCCTTTCCTAATAATATGAGCAAGTCATAAACCTAACAGGATAAGTTAAGAGTGCAACCTCAATCAAAGTTATTTGAGCACTCAAATCTCCTAGGTTTCTTATACTTTTGCAAGATGCTCCTTTCCTTTTCTCACTCTAAAATTGTTCAAGTCCACAGTAATACTCTGGTATTGCTTAAAATGTTGAAAAGCCTTTTGGAGATCATTTCATTCAATTGTTGAAATTGTTCAACAATTGCTAGGGGTGCTAGGCTAAATTGTTCAATTTCAACTGTTCAAAGTAACAGTAATGTGTGAACCAGGGGTAAACTGCTGCAAAAAGACCGATATGTAAATGACTACAGGTGTGGAATGGTAAGACACTGGGTCTTGGCATAAGAGGACATAAAATCGCTTCCCCTGCTACCCTCTAAAAGGGCTTTTGGATAGCGGACCTCATGGTAAAAGATAGTTGACTGCTAAACATGCCTCTACACTGCACTCAAAGACATTCTGCCCATTTGACAACTTTGAAAGGGTGCTAGACTGAGAGAAGTAGCATGGTTTCCAACAAAGAAGGTAATTTGGTGTCATGGCACTCGTTACGTGCCCTGCCACTGAGAGCCAGCCACCATCACCTTCATTTGCAGTGGTGCTCTGAATGAGAAACCTGGACTCCTACAGACTGGAACCATTAAATCTTTCTTTATGAATGCAGGTATTGTCTGGGATCCGAGGTTCAGCGATATGTGCAAGACATCCTGTGACCACGTGTTGCCTCTCACCGCAGGGCTTCCAACAGCAGGTTAATACTTACCCACATAGCAAGGGTGAACCAGGAACATCTCTACCAGATTGCAACAATTCCTTGGCCTGCCTAGTCGCCAATTTTGTCATTGATCAAGCATTTATGGGATCATCTGGACGGCCAGCTTCAGCAGACAAAAAGTGTGCAGGATCTACAGGTCCGACTATGGGTAAATGTGCAGGGCACAATGCCAGAACCTGCTTGCCTTTTTTAGCATCTAGTGTATTTTTAATATATTTTCCTTGTTTTCATTGTATATGATATGTATATTCCAATGTTGTTTACCAAGAGGTAATTCTTCACACTGAATATTCACACACTGGAGATCATAATTTCATTCCACCTCATCTACCATGGCATGTGAATGACATTAAATCTTTGCAGTTTAGTGATTATATACAGTGCCTTCAAAAAGTTTTCATATCCCTTGATGTTTTCTACATTTTTTCACACCCACAAACTTCATTCAAAATTCAGCCCCCCTGAGTCAATTGTAGGACCACCTTTTGCTGCATTTACAGTTGCATATCTTTTGGGGTAGGTCTCTACCAGCTTTGCACAGTCTCTAGTCTTTTGCAGCCTTTAATGAGTTTTCCTCGAGACATCCATCTTCTGATAAACTCTGACCAGCTTACTAGCTGAAGAAAAGCATACAGCATGATGCTGCCACCACCATGTTTGCCTGGGCTCTCACTTTAGGTAGACAACCGTGTCTTGGTAGGTTTGCAGTTGTGCCATACTCCTTCCATGTTTGGATGATAGCTTGAACATTGTTCTATGAAATGTTCATAGCTTGGAATATTTTCTTATAACTTAACCCTGCTTGACACTCCCCCACCCCTTTAATGATTTGATCACTAATGTTAATTACAAACATCTGAGACCTTCACAGAATAGCTGCAGTTATACACAGAATAAATTACATATAGGTTGTCTTTGTTTACTAATTAGGTGACTTCTGAAGGCAGTTGGTCACGCTGGCTTTTGTTTAAGGGTATCAGAGTACAGGGGGCTGAATACAAATGCACGCCACACTTTTCAAATTTTTATTTCATTTTCTTTTTCTTTTCACTTTACAATTAGTTGCTACTTTGCATTGGTCTATCTCACTGCATCCCAATAAAGTACATTTCATTTTGTGGATGTAAATCTCACAATGTCTCTCCATTCAGATGAGATTGCAAAAATGTCTGTAAAGCACTCATGTGAGCAGGCCAGCCCATTAGGGGATGATAATGCCTCACTATGTTAGATGTCAGGTGCCTCAAGAAGAGCACTGAAAGTAAAACAGCCCAAACATACCTAAAGTATACAGCACACAGTTAAGACATATTTTCTAACATCAATAAATAACGATTTTATCATGGTCTTCAAACAACCAGGATACCATACAGTCATTCCTGGATGAGGGCCTTGTTGTGACTGAAGGGTTTGAGTTGTTTAATGATCTCCAGGGATAGGTCATGATCTAAATATCCTATGAAAGTAGGTACAGGAAGGTGGAGTACCCTACCTGGCAGAGGGTTACCCATAGAGATGATGGGTATGTAAGCCAAAACAAATCTACTCTCTACTCAGGAGCAAACCATTCCCAATTCAACATTTAGACTGCAAAAAGAGAGTGAAATCATCTTAAATCTAACATTCTAATATCATGTATTTCCTAATTTTTTAATGCTATTAGATCGCTGTGAATTATTCAAAGACATTTGTATTTTTACATCATGTGATCTAAAAAGTGATATATCACTATAAAAGTATGCATTTGTACAACAGGATTTCCTTTACCACCATCAGATTTAGTTGGGAACGAATGCTGTTGCTGAACTTTCAGAACTCCGCTGAAGTCTCCTTTACTGTGAATTGCTCTCAGAATACTAACGAGGTGCTGAATCTGCAGTGCAGAAGAAGGCCATGCCTTCTCAGACATAAAAAAGTTTTCATATTCCTTGAACATTTCCACATGTTTTTCATAATACACCCACAAACATAAATGTTTTGATCGGGATTTTATGAGACAGACCATCACGACGTGACAAGTAGTCATGAAGTGAAAAGAAAAGAATACATAGTTTTCTAATAAATATATTAATAAATAAAAATCTGAAAAGTGTGGCGTGCGTTTCATTTCAGCCCCATGTACTCTGATAACCCCTAAACAAAAGTTGTGGAGACGTCAAAAGCAGGGTTAGGTTATATAAAATATCCCAAGCTGTCTGTGAACATAGCTTGATTCAATGTTGAATCCATCATTCAAAAAGAGTATAGCACGACTGCAAACCAACTACGACATGGCCATCCACTTAAACTGACAACACAGACAAGGAAAGCACAATTTGAGAAGTAGCCAAAAGGCCTATAGTCACTCTGGAGCAGCCGCAAAGATCCAGGTGGGATAATCGTGTGAAACAGCGATTAGTCATGTCCTCCACAAAGCTAGCATTTATTGAAGGGTGTGCAGTTTGCCCTAAGCTATGTAGGGGACACAGCACATATGTGGAAGCCCAAAGTTGCAAAGCACTATGTGTTGTGAAAAATTAACACCACACATCACCCTGAACACACCATCCCCACTGTGAAACACCTGCTGTGGGGATGGATGCTCTTCTTCAACAGGGACAGGGAAGTTGGTCAGAGTTGATGGGACGATGGATGGAGCTGAATACAAGACAATCCTGGAGAAAAAGCTGTTAGAGTCTGCAAAGACTTGAGACTAATAAACACATTTCTGACTTTTTGGCAAATGAAAGCACATCAAACAGCAAAAAAGATCTCATAAAATTAGTCTAGGGTTCTAAAGGTTAACTGCAGCAGCCAAAAAGCCTTAAAGAGAAAGCAGTCTCAGAAGCTATTTGAATAGAAATACTTCAAACAATCTACTTATGAACAATATTGCTAAATGTTAGTAAGTGAGTGATAAGGCAGATCCAAGGAGTGCTTTTCATCTAATTAAATATAAGCAGCCATATGAGCCTAGCTTTGTTAGCCTTAGCAAGGATCACTCAGATAGCCTGCGGAAAGTGGTTCTGGCATTGGGGCGGACCTACCTTATGAAGGGTACCATGGAATCCACACAGAAGTATATAATATCCAAATGTCAAATCAAACAAACTACACTATAAAGCTGTCGGTTCTTTCTTCTTTATTACATGCTAATTGCGTACTAATTACTAAGATTAAGTTGTTTTTGACTATGTAGCATGTCAAAGTTAATATACTCAAATATAGTGAGAAGCTACTCATGTCTGCAACAACCTCTGCCAAACCCACAGTATTAAGATTAGCACATAGTTTATACCTCATAGTATTAGTGCATAGTATTCAACTGGAATACAGCATCTGTGTTTGCTCTTGTCGTTGCGAGGTCTCTGGCTGTGTCCACTTTTATAGGTAACACAATTCAACAGGATAGTAATGATATCAAACACCTTGCACACACCAGTCCTTCAAGCTGCATGCAAACCTTCAAAAAACAATGCAATCACTTACGGCTATTCTATGTCCAATAGTGTACATTGTTTGTAAATAAACACTGTCTGCTACCAAAGTAGCAATGTATGATTTGATACAGTATTTCAAGCAGGAATGTTGCAGTACTTTGAAACATCAAAATTGTCCTACAACCTTAATAAGTAATCATAGCATCAACCCATTAGAATCGTAGCAAAAATGCAGAACAAATCAAATCACAGATCAGATCAGAGGACAAATCACATCACTTTGCTCAGCTGGTTTGAACAATTCAGTTTCAGCAACATTAACAATATGCAAGTGATCTTTTTTAACAACAGGATTGAATGTTTGCATGTTAAACATGTGCACCAATTATCATTAGCATATGAGTGGTTTTTCACATCATAACCCGATCGCTGAGTCCATGGTCCTATCATCCGGGTCAGAAACCCCAAGGCAAAACAAGATCATATCACTAGGTCTTTTCATAAAGTGCGGACAGTCGCAGAACTAGACACTGTTGAGGAACACCTTTAGGCACTGTTCCACTACAGAAATCTCATTAACTGAATGCCATGCTTTCCCTTCCACACACACAAATCACTGCTAAAGTCATTAATAATTTCAGCTTCAGTTCTGCTGTACAGTCTTAAGCCTTGTTTGACCAGTGATAATTTTGGCTTTCATTTTGGAACCGAGCTGTGAAGTTTAGATTGCTTAAAGTGTGAAAACGACTGAGCTGTGCCCTATCAATAAACCATTTTAGAGCACTACTTTGGGATTTGCTATTTTGTAATGGCTCGGCCAGTTGCTATGTTAGGTTAGAGGGGCCAATAATTTCTACTTTGTTGCAAAACTGACTATTCGTATATCATTTATCATTTATTCAGAGTTTTGAGTTACTCTAAAATTATGCAACACATAAATGCACACAGTCCTGTGTGTCTACACATAAAGAATCCTTATGAAATAAATATTCTGTCGAATACACACTTATAAAGGTGGTACAAAGGGTGTTTAGAGTGATACCATAATCATGTAATCATTTATCATTAATCATGTTATTTATCATCCTAATCTTACTTTTTCATCATAACATTTTTGCATGTATTGCATTACTTCCAAACCCTACTGGTTCGTACAAAAGAGTCAATAAATTACAATGAGGGAGTCCTTCACCTAAAAGGGTGCAATAGCAAAACTGCACCTCATTTACAGGTGTCTTGGGCAGACCAAGCTTGCTGTCACAGGTCCCTACCCTGTCACTCACATTTAGCAGGTCCCTCCACAGCCTTAGCTTTTGGTGCTTCACATCAATAATACTGTTTGCCCTTGTTCCCTAATGGACACTATAATGGCATTATACAGTTATACAGTATATAGTGGTTAGTAGTTGCGTTATGGACACGAATGTCATGGTAATATTGTAATATTTTCTGGTTTGACTGAGTTGTGTGGCCACAATTACCAGAGGTATGTTTGGAATAGTGAAGCTAAGAGATTCAACCACAAGAACAATGTAACCAAATGTTAAACATGATGTTCATAGCAACATGCCCTGGGGCAGCAATAAAACTGGTATATAGCAAGTAGAAGGAAAAATGAAGAAGGAAGACAACCTCTTTCAGCATAACCTCAAACCACCAGCTAGACATGCTTGAAACCTGGGCACATTTGAGTGTTCCAACAGGAAAATGTCCCTAAATATGTAGTTGTGGAACAACTAAATCAGGCTAACATTAGGCTTGTTCTGACTTCAACCCTATCAAAAATATGTGATCTGTGCTTAAAAGCCATGTCTATATCAGGAAATAAATTTCATTCAGCTCAACCAATTCTGCCAGAAGCTTGTTTGGTCATGGTTCAACTTGCTAATAGACATTTAATGACATTTCAGATGTGCTGTGTTTATATATAGTACACATAAAATAAAGCTGTGTTTATCTTATTGTGGTACATAAAATGGTGGCTCACAGGAAGCACACGCCATAACTTCTCTGGTGAAAGATTTGCAGTAAACACATATTCAAAATACACAGTCCATTTCTATTCCACCACCTCTATTAGGCCTGCGGAGAGGGGTTAAAGTAATATTGGAGTTTCGGAGATGAGGCCAAGTTTACCTGTTCGAAAAACTCATCCATGAAGTTTCCCCGGTCAACATGGACGACTTCCTCATCATCATCACTGTCCTTAGCCTGAAAGCGTCAAAATAGAGAGAATAAAGTCAGAAGTGCAGACAATATGAAAAACAAAAAAAAACATGGAAATGTAATTCATTAATTTAAGAATGGGATGATTTGGTTGGTCTTTTCTTGGGTGTGCAGATGTGGTCTGACAAATGGGGTTAGGTGGGGAAGAGCAACATTGTTTAGAAACAGCCTCCATACAGATTTTTAATAATACATTATAAAAACACAATGTGCATATTTACCATGGATTAGAAACCAATCAATGGCTCCATCAGACAAATGCATTCACTCGCCCCTTCCTTCAAAAGAGTAAATTGTCTTATTTTATATTCATTACATTTCAAGCCTTTTTTGTTTATCAGTGTCTTATACATCATGAAGACCAGAAATCCAGAATTTCAAATTATTAGAATATTTTAGTCACTTTAAATATAATGAATATAAAATGACATTTTTAATAAATTTTTTCCCCACTATATTACACTATATTAGCTTTTTTTTTTTTTTTACTTTTTCTGGTTCTGTTTCTGCACATGCTCAGATTTAAAACGAACAAAATCAGAATGAAGGAAAAGTCTCATAACTAATTTTAATCAGCCAAACAAAATTGGATTATGCTGTCTTACATGAGCACTTGAAATCTGATCTGATGATCAAAGTTTTATTGCTGTTCATGTAAACAAACTCATCAACTCACATCAACTGAAACTCTTACTTTAATCTACATTTTACAGAATAGTTTTAAGTGCTGCTCCTAATCTATAAATCATTGAATGGTTTTGGCCAACAATACAAACAATAAAACACATAATCTCACAATACATCATTTGGGCAGGACATGTCCCCCCGATACTACCCTGACACTTTACCAGTGTCTTTCTTAAACAGTTTTCCACCCTTGGATTTGACTGCCATTTTACGTGCTAAAATGATGAGTTACTTGTTTACAGACATGGTGAGAATTACACAAAATGGAGCAGGTCTGATGCTGGTGTTGCAATTTTCAGTGGCATGTCCAGGCCCTGCAGTTGTATGTGCATTTGTGGAGAAGGGATCAGCAAGTTCTAGGCCATTCTAGACCAGCCTGGCTGATGTTGCCACCCACAAGCCAGAGGAGCAATCACAGCGGGCGGAGAAACAAAGGAAAACACACTCGGCAGAGCTCCCAAGAAGGGCAGGTTAATGAACAAATTGGATAACATTTCCGTTTGCAATAAAATGCAGGCCAGGATTTCTTAGCACAGTGGCAGATGATAAATGGCCTGTATTTCAATAAAGAGTTCTGAGCTGCATGCTGTTGGCAAAGAGGAGTGAGGTTGTCTGGCACAGAGTGAGAGATGAGCAGCTGCGCGGGTATTATGAACTGTATAAATTAGACAGAGCACTTTCAGCATAAGCAATGCACCACTGCATGTGCGCTGATAGTGCTGATCTATGGGGGGTTCTCTCCATAAATATGCAGCTACAGGAGCACAGTGAAGAAGAAGGACAATTTGTCATTTATGTTTGATGTCGGCTTGTTGGTTTTAATGAAGATTATATTAATATACTTAAAGAAGCAATATAGATATTTAGTAGATACTTTAATTGTTGTCTGTAGAGAAGGGTATCATACAGCTGATATGTTGGCTTTCGAGGGACTTTGTTTTCGTTAAAGGTTCAAATTTCTCTGTTTGAAAGGATATAAAGAATCCCTTTCTTACTTTCTTAAATTAAAAGTGATGTATTTCTGTTAAAAGTACATTAGTGGCAGGGGAGGGAGGAGATATTACTGTTTATAGTTAAGTAATTAGTTTATTTGTGTTTTGTTTGTCACCATCTTAGTTTTAATACTACAGTCTATTTAAATGTCATGTTGTAGTATGAGTGTAGCATGTATATACTGTATGTGTTTTTGTACTAATAAACAAATTAAAAATACAATTGATTTACAAGCATTTACAGGAAGCAAGATGGCAAATAGAAAGGAAAGAAAATAGAATAGAAAAAGCAGTAAGACCATCTTAAATCAATGAAACTAAAATGTAAAAACAGTTAAATGTTAACACGTAACACATATATGTGTGTGTGTGTGTGTGTGTGTGTGTGTGTGTGTGTGTGTGTGTGTGCAGGCCAAAATGAAACAACCTGATCATGAATGGGCAGGGCTGCAGACCAAATAAGCCAGATATTTGAAATTGATTAGATTTTATGTGTCATTACAAAATCAATTCATTCAAAAGTTTTGCAGATTAGTTTCAAAATAGGGACAAGTGAACGGCAAGGTGAATGGAACAATTTGAAGACTGTATGTTTTCTTACAAAGTATTTTAAACTCTATTAAAATCCATGAGTTCCATGAAGATGTATTATTATTATTATTATTATTATTATTATTATTATTATTATTATTATTATTATTATTAACATCCGCAATAATCTTACACTGCCTTACATTGTTTAAAGTAAAACCTACTTCAACCTAAAGAGTCTTATTGTTGCAGTGTATATGTAATATCACGTTTAGGCACCAAAGTTGGCAGGATGAGCTCTGATAAAATACAGATCCTCATCCTGTCTGACAGACAAAACTCCCTAGCCGCAGTCGATACGCTGTTCATTCCTCTGCCAGAGAAGTCTTTGACTCAGCTCCTAAGCAAGAAATATCCCCCATCCTCTTCTATATGTAATTTCCTCATGCCATCGATCAGCGTACAATATGGCGATGATGGTATTTAATTCAGCCAGGGAGGCAGCGGAGCGAGCAGTCGATAAACATTCTCAGCGATGGCCTACAAAATGGCAGCTGCATTGAGGACATCTCCTCACTGGTGCTTTTTGCATGTTGGCCAGAAAATGGGGCACTCTAATACACTGATACAGATCACATGTAGGCAGACGAGGGAGGCTGCGTGAACACGATAAAAATAGCTTTTTTGTGTGCGTGCGTTCACTCGCATATGGACGGTGGGGGCAGGGGAGAACTGCTAGACTACGCTAGATTAGCTCACAGGCCGTGTTGGGAGGAGCAGTCACCTCACTTCGCTCTTTAGCCGCTAAACTTCGCCTCAGTTTAACCCTGAAAGAAGCTCCTCACAGTCAGCCATGAGCACACACTGCATACAACAGGCACATCACAAACAATAGCCTCTGCTGAACAGCACACACACACACATATACACACACAAACACACACACACACACACACACTTTAATCTTGCTCAACCTATCATTTACACACACAGTACATCATTCCATAATGATGATGATTATAAACTTATTAATATCTTATGTTAATATTTGATGTTCTAACATCATTACATCCATTACACTATCTACAAGTTAACTAAATAATTTAATTAACTAATTAACATGCAGAAAAAAGTTATAACTAAAAGAAATATCAAGGATGAAGTAGACACAGTCACACGTGCCAGAAACTATTTTCATGAGAACAGTATGTATCTAGGCTACTCAAAATTGTCTTCATTTGAGATGTAAAAATTAACAGAATTTAGACATAAGTATGAATTTGACCATGTTTTGATCAATGGATTTACTTTTTTCTAAATAAAACACTTTAAATCCTGTTGGAAATCGATTCTCCTACATTTGAGCTGAAAATGGAAGATTTTAAAGATTAGATTGACAAGGATATTTATAGTAATAAGTTCTTCAAAATACTTGACAGTAGTCCAAATAAAGTAATAAACCCTGAATTTACGTATATATCAGTATTTTCCCTTCTCAGGATTTTTATTCTTTATTCTTTTATTCTATTTATTCACTGTGTGAGCTAAGAAAGAGAACAAACAACCCCCTACCTTCTCATTTTCCTCTATAAGCCAATATTTGGGTCAGTGATATCATTAGCCCCACCCCCTCTCACTGACCAGTCAGAGTCTGCATGCAGGTTGAGCAATAAAAATGCAGTGAAAGGCTCTTTTACCATTTAACCTGGGATTTAATTCAGTTAGAAATGACTGAATTTTTTGCATTCAGTACCATCACAGAGCAGTGGTTTAACAAAGGTACTGTACAAATTAGACTGGGATAGCATTATAATGCTATATTATTATTATTATTATTATTATTATTATTATTATTATTATTATTATTATTATTATTATTGTTTTAATTTTCCAGTTCCACCTTAAATGCTGCACTTGTTCAAATGTACTACTTCCACCCTAAGTGGTGCACCAGCTACAAAAGGTAGAGCAGGACATTCTTCAAAGAAGAATATTTAGGGGAATATGAAATGGGCTTCAGGCTCATCCTTACTGTTTTCACTCAACAAATCAAAATGCATTTGTATAGCACTTTTTACAACTAATGTTACAGAGCAGTTTAACAGAAATCAAGAATAAAAAGGTCAACAACAACACATGAAACCAAGGATAACAACATAACCCCCCAGTGAACAAGCCAAAGGGCCACAGGGTGGATTAGAAGTGATTCAAGCGATTGTTTACTTGTGGACCAGTTCTAGTAGTAAACAAGTGGTCCATGAGGTGGAAAAAGTTGAGATCCCCTGCACTACAGGAAGATTCCCTGCAGGTATCTGCACAACAGCTAGGGGGAAGGCTGCAAGGAGAGTCATGAGTGCTGGCCAATGCTGTGCGTGCTAGCTGGGTGCTAGTCTAAATACTAGCCCTATCAGGCCCAATCTCTACTCATCTGGCTGATCACACACCATGTTGACTGGACACCGCAAGAACCCAGAGAACACTAAGGGGAGCAGTTACATACATTTCATAAGTTCATGTTACAGTTTTAAAAGGCATATGAGGCTAGGATAGTGCAGGTTAAACTGGGGTCCATCACTGTGAAGCAAACCAGCCACTGAAAGAACAGATCAACACTTTTTTTTAAAAGCCCACCCTAAAAGCAAAAATTGTGCATTTTCCAACCTGAGGCAAAATTACACAGTTGTAAAAGCACATCTGAGCATTAATCACACCAGTCATACAGTTTCCGTTACTCATCAAAAGCAGGTTAAAATACTGCATAATTTTATTCTCTCGCACCTTTCAGTTTTCTGATGAACCGTTTCACTTTCTGACGATGAGGGCTAAAGGCAGTAGTTCTATTTCAGCATGCTCTTTAGTGGAAAGTGAATGCCTGCCTTTATGTTTTAAAGTTATGATGCTTTTAAAAGTGTCCTCATCCATTTTTAAAGCCCACCCTGCATCCTGCAACCCTATTGCTCCTGCTGTGTTCATGATCTACTGTCCAGATTTAAAGGTGGCTTTCTTCCTACTCTTTTTCCTGCATGGAATTTTGTCTATCCCTGCATGAATTATTTATGAGGTGAAAGAGCTCTTGCTTTATCCTGCATGCACACACACAAACACACACACACACACACACACACACCCTTCAGTGGCGGCAGATGTGCTGCGCTGCTGTTTGATGATGCTGAAGAGTGATGTGGAAGAGTGATGCTGAATAAATGTACGTTACAGAAACAACCCTGTGGTGAGACATTGTACACAGACACACACACACGTGTGTACGCACACCGCTTTATATGACATCAGCTATCTCCACTTCATCAGTGTTTACTGCATGACTTATACTGATACAAACTCGTATGAACACACAATAAACTTTATGTCTGCAATACAGAAAACCAGATACATCGCTTGTTTTGACAGGTTTCTGAAGTGGTCAGTGACCATGCCGAATCAGAATGCTTGTAAACACATTCACAGTTAGTTGCACGTTCAATTGATGAGTGAGCAGCTTATTTTATGTAGCAGTTCATATGCACTGAATAAGACACTATTTTATTCAATTTCCTGACCGACCCTGTAGAGGGCACTTATGCTTTAACACAGCATAAACCTAACCTGAGGAGTGAAATGTAATGTAAAAGCTACCCATTAGTGTTACCCACTGTTATCCTGGTGTAATACCACAGAAACACTGGATACCATAGAATTACAGACAACCACAAAAATACTGAACACCAAAGAAAAACACCCAGCTTGCACAAGACTGACCTGTAATATTGAAATGTGGTTGAAATAATATCTGTTTTTTTGCTGCTGAATAAATAGTGAAACAGTATTTTAATGTTAAATGGTTGTGAAAATGTTAAAACACTTGCATTTTAAAAGGATGAGTTTTTAATTTGATGATATTGAAACAATCTTGCAATATCAACATTGACTCAACTATGATCATGACATTGATTCAGTAGTAGATAATAAGCAGCTAGACAGGAAGCACATAATTCCACAGAAACACTGGATATTATAGAAACACAGAATATCAGAGAAGCTCTGGATACCATAGAAACACAGGATACCAGAGTAACACTGGATACTATGGAAACATAGGATACCAGTGTAACACTGGATACCAGAATAACACGGCATACTATAGAAATACAAGAAATACAGCATTACTCTCCCAGAGGTCATTTTGTTCTGTTACTGTGATGTCACACTGATATTTTATGAGCAAATAAGAATCTTAACATATTTTGTGTTTTGCTAAAAATGTAAAAGTATAAATTGTGTATAAATGTTAATAACATTAATACACTAGAACTGCTACAAAACAAAGTGTAAACTTTATTTCTAACTCAAAACATTCACCAACAATTCACTCAAAAGCAAACACTTAATTATTTACCCCACAGTTGGGTTTAACTGTAACAGACAGAAGGGTGAGATTGGTGAGCCGTAACAGTCACTACTCAAAAGTTAATTCAGCCATTCTGTGCTGTAATTTACACAGCATAGTAGAACAGCAAATATGAGCCTCATCAAACTTAACTGGTTTTATTTCCATAACATCCACAGTACATCTCTAATGAACCTGTGTCTAAAGCATCAGCTGTTATGAATAAATCAGTATATGTGGGGCTTATATTGTTTACTTTCAGACTCTTAGTTCTAACAGCATGTTGAACTAACCCCACTGTGAGGAGGCTGGCTACCTTACACTGTGAGCTGTTTATCTACTTCAAAACGGACTCCAAAGGGACATTCAAATAATCTCTGAATGAATTTTGTGACTTCTACACACAACTCAGTAAACAAACACCATGAAAAAGATACTTTTATGATACAGAAACATTTCAGAGCCTTCAGACTGATTCCAAAGAACTATATGTCTTGAAAATGTTTTCAGTGTGGGAAGACTGTTTGTAAGGCATTACCAGAGAAAAGATTTCCAGCAACAGTGGGTTTTATTAGAAAATACATACTCATACATCCATTTACTTACTCATACACACACACACACACAAACACGCAATCCAATGCACAGCCAGACAGCCTACATTTTGCTCTGTTCCTACAACCAGCACACCTGAACACCTGAGCCAGGTAAACAACAGCTAGTCCCCACCTCAGTTGCTTTAAAATACATTCATTCTGTATTGCTGTCATTCAACTACACCCGCACTAAAATACTGTGGAATGAAATGCTTTGGGCACAAGTTACATATTTTTTAAAAGTTAAAGTTTAAAAATAATTTTCACTGTTTAAGCAAGATTAGTGTAATACATTTATTTTGTGCAGTTCTTGATTTTATAAAAAAAGACGTATATATCAAGACAGCTGAGCTTAGACACATGGCTTGTTCACAATCATTGTTAGTAAAGAACATGTGATGCAGATTTTTCTATTTTTGTTTTTTAGATTCTCTCACTTCTTAAATCTTGTCCCAGCAATCAGCAGTCATTGGGCACCTATAAACAGCTCCCTAGTACTCTGAAAATGAAAATAATCAATATACACAAAGGAAAAAATGGGTTGCTCAAAAGCCAAATCAGAACCTCTTTTTGACACCATGAGATCTTCAGGAAGATTTTGCAGATTGCAGACAGTGTAATATCATAAAAAACATTAATTAAAAGGTTTTGGAACGTATGGATTCTTTAATTCTTCCAACCACTGCCTCTGAGGTTCAGTTCTGATGCTAACCTCTCCTCCCTGACCAGAGCTGAATTGCCCAGCAGTCAATAATCGCCTGCTCTAGTCACCTGACTCCAGCTCCACATCCCAGTGGATATTGCATGTCAGATGAGGATGACTTACTGATGTAGGCTCGGCACTTTCACCACCATTAATCATGCACCATCCCACATGCTGTCATTAAAGCAGTAGTTAAATATAAAATAACATTCCCACTGTTTACAGTTAATATTAGAAATTCAAACTGGATATTAGATTTATTAGAATCTCATATGGGATGATAGTTTTTTTAGAACATCTTTGTACATTAATGTTTGTTTAATTCTGTATATAGACTTTATTAGACATTCATGCTACATATCATTTTTTACTTTAGGCTGATTTAAATGCTATCACTTCATTCTAGAGAATGACTGCATTTTGTAAGATTGTCAGTCTACCCATATGAAATATATATATATATATATATATATATATATGTATGTAAAATATATTTATAAAATACATTTGATTGAAAATGTTTGATAATGGTAAAAAATATTTTTCCCTTAAAATACTGCAATTGTTTAAAATATATTTGGTGCAAATGTATTTCACAAATAAATAAATTCATGCCAATATATTTCTTGTTTGTATAGGTGCATTTCAGTCTGATTCATTATTCAGTATCTACTATGAAATATTCAGCATCTACTATTAATGTTAATACATCAATAATCAATATGCACTTTAAATGGTTAGACAGCAGATAATGCAGAGTGGAAAGCTGCTTTATGGTTAAAAGGGGCTGCTTGGAGAAGATAAGGTCTGAAGAAAAAAAAAATCTCACAGTAAATCTCCTACCACACTGGACACAAGACACCAGCTAAACAACCTGACCATGCTGATTAACGCTCCATTGAAGAGGGAAGGTTTTGTTATGAATAAAGGGGAACATCTAAAAATACAGTTTTCATAGCTTGTTAGTTGCTCAGCATATACAGCAGTGTGTCAGTGTTTGAGGACATACATCATTTCAGTACTCAGATGGCTCAGGAGAACTCTGCAATCAGAGAGGAGGTCAGGTGAAGGTTATCTGCCCTTGGCCGGGTGGGACCTCCAAAAGAACAAAACACACCACAGGGCCTACAGTGATGATGGGGCTTTTGGATGTGAACAGTCTATAAAACTAAATAAACCATGCAAGGCGATACACAACAAGGTTTCATGTGAAGCTAGATAGTGCTAACAGTAACCAAAACTATGCTGTTCCTTAACTGGCTTCAGTCGAAACAACAGCAAATCTTAGTTTGAAATCTGATTTTTGGAACATTGTCATAGTTTGGCATTATTTTATTTGCCAAAAAATGAGGAATGATGGTATTTATAGGAAATAGTGCAATTGGGTAGATAGGGTAAGTCTTGTAGTCTGTGATGATATGTGTTTCATGTCTATAGGTTACTACAGCAACTGTCCACAAAATCTGGCTCTCGGGTTCTAAGAGTTAATAATGACTTTCAGTATTCTGAGTATCTCATATGAATTTTGTTGTTTATCTTTCATATTTTATTAGAATATTTCTTGCAGCACAATTGTTCCTCACTATAGAGATGAAAAACAGTGTCTGAAGTTGCTGTTGACCTTTCTTATGTTGCCCACCCTACTTAATCCAACCTATCCCAGGATGGCATTTTGGTGACACTACCTACAAGAAATAGAGAGCTAGTTGGCAACAGGCAGCACTACATTTTGCTTCAGGGCACGATTTTGAATTTTTGAATCTTGGAATCATGAATCAGAAAATTAAATGGAGCAGCTAATGTCACTTGTAGCTTCTGAGTAAAGAGTTTTGGCTCTGTCATTATGAAGGAGGCATTTGGAGAGATGCTTTTGGTTGTGTGATATGGACATGAGATTGGTAATGGTCTATATCCAGTGTTCATTAGCAATGTGATGTACACATCCAATACTAAACATGTCTTGGCTGACTGATGGTATGACTGGCTCAGTGATCAATCAGTCAATGTTCATTCTAGATAATTGATGACAAAGGTGATAAAGAGAAGCACACTAGTTTTTAAATATGTTATTTATGTGAGAATGAATAAGAACAGAACATAAATAGGCAATAATGAATGTAACGTTCATAAGCTGTAGTTGATAGGACTGTATATAATGGTCTGCTAAAGAGGATTTGTTGTTTTTACATAAAACACAATACCTATATAGTTTCCAATAAGTTCCTCCATTCTATAGGATTTGTTACGAGAGCAGCACATCACTACATCCATTTCTCCAACTCAAGGCAGCCACAGTGATCCTCACAGCCAGAAATATGCCCACATTAGTGTGACTGATGTTGCAGTGTTTAGATCCTCATATTTTCTCAATCTCTACACATTTAATCCAGTGATCCGTATAAATGTCTGTAAAAACGGTTGCTGCATCTGCAGTGCTGCAGGGAATAGGCTCAGTTTTAATACATTACATAATGAGGAAATAAAGTCATATTTAGGCTTTCACTTATGAAGCCATGATAAAGTTCACGGAAATATGTATGTCAAATCTGATAACATTATATAAATAGACCAATTATAATTATAATAAACACAGTCCTATTTTTTTTGGATAAATTAGGTCACTTACAAACTTCCAACACCTAAAAAAAACGTCCTTTTCCTTTAATGTGAGAACCAAACTATATTCTGCTGAGTTCCACAGTGTTGAGTAGTGTTTGTTAGTGATAGTGTTCACAAACCTCTTTAGACTACATTACATATCACTGCCTTTCTCGAAATGTTTGCTACACTCGAAGATGGACTGGCCATCGGGAGAACTGGGATAAATCCCGGGGGGCAGAACTTCTGGGAGAGTGAAGGGACTGGTTGCCAATCGCCCCGATAAAATGAAACAGATTGAAATGGAACATCATGGAACGTCCAGACATGCCACAATATGTACAAAATGCATTTCTTTTAGAAAAGAAAATGTTTTTAATGCCCAGCTGATGTTTCATAGCATAAAAATCAAACTATTAAGTAATCTCACCATCTCATCTCACCAACTGTATTTAGGAAATGTCAATCCCATTTTAAGCTTTACAAATTCCTTAAATGTAACATTTAGCAAAGGGCTCCTGAAGCAACTAAAGATCTAAAAATGAAACTTTTGGGATGAGTTCAGGATGAGGTAGTAGGTAGTAGGTAGTAGGTAGTAGATAATCCAACATCCTGACCTCAATAACACTCTTTTAGATAAATGAAATCAAATCCTCACAGCAATGCTCCAAAAACTTATTTGAGAAGAAACTATGAATGTGTAGCTGCTGTGGGAAAATGCATTTGCAAGATGTGAATTCTGCCAAGAATATTACATGTATGGTAACTTTAAAGTAATTTTATACAGGTCACATACATTTGTAAGGTTTTATGTTTGTTTGTTTGTTTTGTTCTGTTTTTTTGTGTTTTTTTCAATTGTTAGTTCTGAAAGTTTTTAACACCTGGTTCAGTGTTTCTGGTGGATACACATAAAATACAGCACTTAGAAGCAGCCAAAAAAAAACATCTTTTTTTTACAAAGTGAGGAGACATCTGCCTGGAAAACCATGTAGATATGAAACCAGGCAGGACTAAAATAATCAGACCACGGGTGAGCAGCAGGTAATTTGGTCCATATTTTAGAGCTAGTAAAACACAGGTAATAGAGAACCCCAGGACAATTAAGGATTAATATACATTTAATCCTATTTGAATAGAGAAATTGTTTATCATCCTCAACCAACAAAGAGCAGATAGATCCATCAGAAACAGCTAAAACAGCTGCATCAGTGGGGGAAACATGAACAACTGAGATACTCTTTCACATTGCATTTTCCTGTGAAGAAGAAAAAATAGCTAAGCTATATAGGTGATATGGAAAGATATATCACAATACACGGTACACATCACAATATAGTGATATGTACAGTCATGATGAAATATGCTATATTCCTGTAAGTCATGTACATGTTTGAGTCAAGTATGTTCAAATGAATTTAAATTGTACAACGTAAAATCAGAACTGCATACCATTAATAAATAATATAACCCTACTCCAGAGAGTGAGAATTCACATCAACTCATTTAGATGCAACCTGTGTTTCCTATATAAGGTCTGTGTGTGATATGTTGAGCAATTGTGATTAAATTCACTGCACTGAATAACATCACAGAAATGAACAGCTAATTCATCACTTTTTCATCACTGCATTGACAAGCGATGCAGCTTCCCTGTAACCAGCATGAAGCCCATTAGTTTTATGTTCTTGCGTTTTTATTGGCTGCAGAATGATGTGATGGATAGATCTGGGAGAAGATGATTTGTTCATGCAGAAAGGTGAGTGTCATGTCCCCTGTGTGCCTTATTTAGTGTAATATATGACTGTGTGTGTGTGTGTGTGTGTGTGTGTGTGTGTGTGTGTGTGTGTGTGTGTGTGTGTGTGTGTGTGTGTGTGTGTAAAATGTTGGATGTTTATTGTTGGACACTTTTTATGCAAATATAATGGGCATAATATGATCCAATATCCAATAAGAAGTACATTGTGTTCTAAAGAGATAAAGAGATAATTCATATAAAATATAAAATAATGTCACTGCAAAATGTTGTAATTCTTTTTCTGGCACAAATCAAACCTACAAAGAACAGCAAGGAACATGGTGTTCTCCCAGACTGAGCCTTTTAATGACTGGCTGATATGTATCAGCATTTGGGCTCATCTACACCGTGTTGTACTGGATTACCTTTGACAAACATAATTCTTTCTATATGGCATCCTTGACAGCCTTGAAGCTAAGGCTTTAGTATTAGAAGGAAAATAGTGTCAAATTAGTCAAGTTAACTTGAGTAGCTTTATTCAATTACATATCATTAGGTCAAGTATATTTTCCTTTCGGATAATTTCCAAATATTTTTTTTCCAAATTAAAACTATAAAAATAGTAAATAGGCTAATAAACATAAGAGACAAAAAGAAATGTATGTGTAACAATGCTTGAAACAACACACTGGAAATATGTGAAACAGACAATTTAACATCCATTGATGACAGAATTTGTGAATTATTGACAATTAAAGGCAGATTGAATTAATGACACCAGACCCCTTTACCTACCAAATATCATATTTAAATTTGGAGATATGCTTAGGCACAAGCTACAGGGTTATAGTCCTCCAAAATGAAACTAACACTGGGGACCCACCCCTTAGGGTGAGCCAAATATAAGGAACGTTGAAGTTCTTTGGCTTCATTCAGTCAAGATACTGTCAGTAATGTCATCCAAGGGGCAGAACTTGGTACAGGAACTCAAGGTTTTCTCACTGAAAGGGCAACACTGTTTATGGTTACTCAAAGTTCAGAACTCTAGGTACAGTCAACCAAGGTTCAAACCAAGGCTCTGGGTACAGTTACTCAAAAGTCTGCTGATGGTTATTCAGGTTTCAATCAATTAAGAGTATGTCACTTAAAGCTCAGTCACACATAATTCAGTCCCTTACTGTTCCATCACTCAAGAAGAAGAAACCAAGGTTGAATGTTGGGTCCAGTCAGTCAAGAATTAGATTATGTAAGATTTGGCCAATCAAAAATTTAGTTACACAAAATGTGATCACTGAAGGATCGATTGGATCGGTCATTCAAGGAATAGTCAGTCAAGCATGATTCATGTGAAGCTGCTTTGTAACATCAGTTGCACTATAAACATACATTTTGAACGATTGAGTGAAGGTCTGATAACGCAGGATTCGGTTAACAAAGAATCAATCATCCAGGGTTTGGTCATTTGAGTTTCCATGATTCAGGTTCAGTCACTGAATGTTCTGTCACTTGGTGTTCAGTCAATGAAGGTCATTCAAGGTTCAGTCACTCAGTGTTCAGTTACTCAAGGCTCTGTCTCGTACGGTCCGGTCTCTAAAGATTTGCTCACTGTGCTTCAATCTGTGTCATCCGTACAGGTGAGTGTGATTGTGAATGAACCTGTGTGTTACTTTATGTGCATAAGAATGAGATTAATTCATCCGGGTGAGCTGCGACTGCAAAAAAGTCTTCAGCAGGAATGGCGTAATACAGAGTGAAAGAGGGGGTGGGGGATGAGAGGCAACCGGTGAATGAGCAAGAGTGTGTGTGTGTGTGTGTGTGTGTGTGTGAGAGAGAGAGAGAGAGAGAGAGAGAGAGAGAGAGGAAGGACTAGTGAGAAAGGGAAAGAGAGAGAGGGTCAAGAGAGAGGAGAGAGTGCCGTAGTGGGGGAGGGTACTGCAGAGAGAGGGGGATGGGAGGTATATATATATATAGAGAGAGAGAGAGGTCTTGAGGGAGAAGTGTTGGGGGAGGTGTAGTGGATGAATGATGTAGGTTAAAAGGCATCTGTTAGAAAAAAAAAGGGATGTATAATTGTTGATTATTTCCTGTGTAATCCCAGAGAAGGGGATCAAACGAAGCATTCACCACTGAACGCCCTCTGAACACCATCCACATTCATGTGTTCCTCTGTGCCATGGTTCTTTTGGTAAACCTGGAGCAGAGCTGTGTCTTACATAAGTGTCGGCACTTGCTGGAAGTGCCATGAGGATGCATATGGAGTTTGCTTCATGGCATTGGAATAATAGATCTGTATTTGAAAGCAACAATCTTGAATTGAATGTAATTACTCTAAATGTCTTTCATTTGGCCCGAAATTTAAATGTCCGTCTAAATGTTGAAACTGTAGTTCAGGCTTTAACAAAAATGCAGCAATTTCCAGTCCCCCCACCATTAGGTAAGACTCCACACTCACATGATGCTACCAGTGCTAGGAGACGGAAGGTAAAAGCAAGCACCTGCTTCGTCCAAAATATATGAAGCTCCACTGCCACTGCCACACCACTCAGCATGCCTGGTGGAGAACAACTGCTAATTCTGTTACAACTGTTCTGTAAAATTAACAAACATCTGATGTTGCTAGTTTATTTGTTTTATTTTGCACAACAGCAGTTAAATCGCAATGAAACAGTTAATATCAAATACCTACATTTACAGTTCAGGTCCAATTGGTAAATAGAGAAATTATGCACTTTATGTTAATTAAGTGCATAACTTTCAATGATGATTTAGTTTGATACAAATTCCAAATGGAGGGCACTAGCATCAGCATGGCAGGATGCACTGAATGACCAGCTGAAATACAGGCACTGTCCACTCTAACCCAAAACTTACACTCTGAAATATAAGCACCTGATTTGCCAATAAAACAACACAAAACATTTATAAAATGCAGAAATTATATCTACATTATGACTACAATAAAACTGTTTGCACATACAACAATAATAATTATTATTAATAATAATAATAATAATAATAATAATAATAATTAATAATAATATTAATAAACAAACATTATTAATATTACAAATAACAGTAAATTGATTTTCAAATATTTTAGTGCAATATTTCTGCATCTTAACATTCTGTTCTTATAGAGTTCAGTCAATACAGCAGCACAGATCAGCTTCAGATACCTAACACTGATAATGAGGCAGGTTCCTATTCTCATTTTAGTTCATTCTGTTCCTCCAACCCCCACTTTCCCAGCTCTTGATAATATTAGCACTGGTAGTTTTATTTGGTTGAAATAATAATAAGTTTCTCAAATTTCAATTTGATCTGGAGTCACCAATCAAACATGCTCATCTTATAGCTTATAGCTTATGATTGAAATGATGTGTGCCATGTGTTCAAACATTAGCTAGGTTTTACCATATTGATTTGACATATTAACTGTGCAGTACCCCAATGCTCCACTAGCACTGAAAAGCAGACCCTGCCCCAGTGGAGCTTGCTCAATGACAGACCAGTGCAATCACATCTGCTGTTGACTTCATATCCCATCTGTCACTGCAAACACACACACACAAACAGAGGGCCATATCATCGCTGGTACTGGAAAGGCTATGTGCAGTTTCAGTTTCTTCATAACCAGGTTTATTAAACCTTAAACAAACCCCTTTCATTTAACATTGTCATATTATTTTAGTTATATTGTCCAGATCATTCAGGAGTAATGGTCAAACTCAGTGTTTTAAAGAAGATGCTTTTGGCTCACCTGTTTGCTGCTGCTTTTCCTGAATTATTTAAAAGAAAATCTCTCATGATTATTAGACATTTAAACTGTATTTTTTACTGTGCTTTTATAAAAGTGAAACTGTTTTTATATTCACTTGTAACAATGTGTCTACTGTTAACATTTTATTGTGAATTTTTTATGTTTTCATATTTTATATTCTGTGCACTGTAAGGCATTTTGTGACATTCTGAAAAGTGCTTTATGAATAAAGATTTTATTATTATCATTTACAATGATTGTTTACAAATGGGTAGAATCTCAAGTGTGTATAATTCACTATAATACAACAAGCCAAATCGGTCCCTGAATAGGAGACAATACAAAGTGGAGCATTTTTTATTGACCTCACAATTAACTAGATCTAACTCAAACTGCTGAAGAGCTTCTTAAATTCTCTGTAAATGATCATGACATTTTAGTCCTTTTCCACTACAGTGATGCAGGGGTTGTGCCCTAATTATAGTCTGCTTCTGTACGCAGTTCTCTGCATCTTGCAGCCAGCAATCAATACAGTACCTTGAGAATGACTAAGCAGGATTTCTCAAGGCAGGACCACACAGCAAAAGACTTAAAGACACATAACTGTATTAGAGCTTCACTGCATCATGCTCACCGTTTGCTGTTAAAAGCTATAAAGAGCATCATTTTGGGACATTTGAGTTTGTTGATAATGTGACAATCTCATAATTTTAAATTAATGACATAAATGCACACTGACAAAGGTATTTTTTTTTATTTATTTCATTTCAACCACCACAGTAAAAAGTAGAATCCAGAGCAGCCCTGTTTATTTTTCTAATATTAGGGGAAAATAATAAATAGGTTATGACTAAAAATCAGTGGGTAACCCTCAGAACCTTCTAGGCATTTAGAAAAGGTCTCATGTTTTATTTGAATTAGAAAATACATAACTCTATATTCAGTACAGATATACTTGTGTTTAAATTTGGTGGTGAAATAAAGGATTGTATTTGTAGAACACTATAAAGAAAATTGTTCAATCAGGATGGTCTTCTCATTGGTATCTGGGTAGAAACAGCTAAATGATTGGTTTGGACTTCTCAGGTAGAACTCAGGACTGAGGGACAAATATTCAAGTGCACCAGAGATACTAGTAGAATTAGCATTAAGTTATAGGTGGGTTTTCACATTTGTGTGATTTACCCAGCTGTAATAGCCATAGCTTGACCAGAGTAGAGCAGGTATTATTTGGATGGTTGGCCATTCTCAACACTGCAGTGATACTACCATGGTAGTACTGTGTTAGTGTGTGTTGTGCTGGTGCAAGTGGGTCAGAATTGTGCTGCTGGAGTGTTTAAACTCCTGAGTGTGATTCCTGGACTGAGAACAGAAATATCCAGCCAACAGCATCCTGTGGGCAGCATCCTGTGACCACTGATGAAGGACTAGAGGATGGTTGAAATGTTATGGTTGAACAGTGTATACAGACTGTGGCCCATCTGTTACTGCACGGGAAAAGAGTAAGAGAAGGGAAGCCCCCACCATGGGGGTGGAAAGGACTGCTGGGGGTGGATAGGACTGCTGCTGTTCAGATGTTCTTTTATGACATTCTCAGGGCAGTAGCGATACTGCCATGTTAATGTTCATGGTAATGTGTGTAGCACTGCTACTTGTACCTATCAAAAATATCTAAACAAGAGAAGCTCGGTTATTAGAAACTGTCCAGTGATGAAGGTCTGATGCAAACTGTGCACCAACAGATGGATTACAGTCTCTAACAGTACACCAGCTAGGTGTGGCAACAAAAGGGTGGGGTCAAGCGGCTTAAAGACTTCTGCATGCATCCTCTTCCGTCCTGTTTGCTGCACATGTAAGAATACACAGAATAACAGAAGAGCTTCTGCAAGAAGTACTCAGTAGTGTAGTCACCATTTTTGTGTGAATTACATTTTTATTCAGATAAAAAAGGCAGTGATTTTTCATGAGCATGTTTACATTAAGTTCACTGGGCTTCACCATCTTCAGCAGTTTTATATCGCTGACTTCCAGTGTGCATGAATTCCAAGTACAAATCTTCCTGTTTTTGACAAAAGTCATGGCCTCAACCATAGCATGCCTGTTCTGTCTGCATTAACCCCTGAATGAGTAGCCCAGCTCTCAAGACCCAAGATTCTGATGTTAGCTGTGTCTGACCATTTCTTCCCCACTGGCTGTGCATAAACTAAAAAGGCTAAAAGTCTTACGTACACAATCAGTAAGGACATTGATTTATCATCTACATTTCTGTTACTGTCGTGTGTCTCTCAAGCAAGTCAACTAGCCTGCTAACTACTAATATAGCTCCAAGCTAATATTAGTAGTTCCACATACAAATCAGCTCACATCTGCCAACTACAGCAACAATAAGCACTGGTGTTAGCATGCTTTAAGCCACTGAACCTGACCTGAGCCAGTACCGGGCCCAAGAGAGTCACCTGCTTAAGTCACGGAATGCTGCATTCATGTTCATGTTAGCCATGGCAATAGCACACTTCCACAGCAGAGCGGCAGTTCTGTGTTGTCCTTGTGTACATAAGTGAGCACAGCATGTAATTGCATTCAGAGCCGCCTTCAGATTTTTATATTGTTTTATTTTCCATTTTGTGTGTGTGTGTGTGTGTGTGTGTGTGTGTGTGTGTGTGTGTGTGTTTAAAATGCATAATACTCTCCTTTAACATTCTCTAGTTTCTTAGACAAGCAAATAATATGACAGTTGTTAGTAATGGTATTTGCTGTATAAATCCGTATTTCAAATTCGGAAGCTGTGACCAAAATTATTTCCTAAAAAGTGGAATTTGAACATGATTTTCAGGGCACTATAATCACCCACAATGCGCAATGTAATTCACAGTAAACACAGCAGCTGAGAGTGGAACAAATGTTTGATCTTATAGGCAGTGGTAGTTACCAGCCTCTGAACCTCAGATATTTCATGTATTTTCTCATATAGTTAATTAATGGGATTAAGGTTTCCAAGCAGCAGAACGGTCAAAGCTAAGTATTTATTTTTAACAAAATTTCAGAATTCAGTTCATGTGTGTATAGAGTTATAAACATGGCTAAGACACGCATGTGTCCATTGCTGACACACGCTGATAATGTGTCTGTATCTGTGTTTCTACCTCTGCTTAGTAACGTAAGTAGTCTGTCCTTAAATAGCGCAATACTTATGAGTGAATAAGGATCCATTTCAGTCACAGCCAAAATGTTTGGATTGCAGTTATTTTTCCAATCCTGGGGACATCTGCCCCTTCCTTTTTATGTTTATAATCCACAGTAAGCCACACTGCACCCTAAACCAAATGCACACACAGAGAAGTACTGCTAATAGAATAGGACTGTCTGGAGCAGACCTAAATGAACCTAGTGCCAGTTGTGGGGTAGAAGTTTACCATGAGCAGTAGAACTGTGCGTTGGGATGTGGTGGGGTGGTGACCATCTAATAGAAATCCTTCCCTGCACAATAGAGACAGTTACTTATACAAAAGCAGGATAAACTCTTTTTAATATCCTTGATTTCAGAAGAAACGGTGAATGATCAGGTGTCCTAATTCTTTTGTGCATATTAGTGTACTCACTGCAGAATTCTGATTATTTAAACATCCACTGTACATGGACTACATTTCAAAAAATGCCACATTTATCAACAACTGGGTCTACATGAATTGTAATCATTATCATAAGGAAGGGGATTACAACAGAGTACTATTTAGATGGTTTTGTGTAATGCTAACAGGTACACTCAGCAAAAATGTTCTAGTTCTAGGTTATAGTACTAGTGCATGAGCTGATGCCAAGTACATGTGTATCACCTAAACAGTAGAGAGATATGCATATTTTAGTATTATAAATGTGAGCAGAGCTCTCCAGTGGTCAATACCGGTCATACTTCAGTTGGTACTAGAGAGTCTATACCTGGAGATATGTATCAAGTTTTGGGGAGATCGGCCAATTCTAAGACATTTAAGTACAAGTTGAAATCTGATTGACAGATGAAGGCCATGTTTTTTTTATACTACATCAGACTTACAGATACTGGTTCAGGACAACATATAGTAGAATCAAGCAAATGTCAATGTCAATCTGTCAAATTGGGCAGATTTAGGTGTTAGTTATAGCGCCACCTAGCAATGCAGTAGCATGAAACTTTGTTGTCTACGACTACCCCGGAAATTAGAAAATTCTTTGGATGATTAAAGTTCAAAGTTCAATTCATTTGACACCAAATTTGTGCAGATTGGATGGAAACTCAAGAGACTAGTTTGCTCTCAAAGATTTGTGTGATTTTGCATATTATGTTAATAATAATTATGTGGGTGGAGCTATATGGTTCTTGAAGCTTTTTGATAGGGCATCAGGCAAGTAATTGGGGATAAGAGAATTTTGACTGTATGGCATACTTTGAAGTTTGGCGCTTTGATATAGTGCCACCATCAGGCCAATCAGGCTGAGCTTGAGTGTCTGTGTAGTGGGAGTGACTACTACCTGCTGATCAAGTTTCATAACCATAATACTTATTGGTTTGGTCTGTGCACTCGGATTCATTCATATATCCATTTAAACTGTAGAGGCCCCATTGGTGTCTTTACAGCAAATCTGGCATGATGTCTCGAGAGTCCCTGTTGAACAAAGTTATTTGCCAAAGAATTGCTGATGCATGCGATGGACTGATTGACATGTTGTAGATCAATTTTGTTAAAAAAACGTATGAAATATTACATTTAATGAATAGAAAATCTGATTAACTTGAAATGAAATTATGAACACAAATGAATTTTCTGACATGTACTTGCATATTCCAAAAAACTTAAATTATATGATTCACTATACGTTCATTTTTTTATTTGAGAGAAGGACTGAATAGTTGAAATACTGCCAAAATCTCATACACAATATCAAAAATATCTAAAACGTTCAATGTGTCCAAATACTTTGTCCAAAACTACATCCTCACCAGTGTGGATCTATTCAAGGTTGTCCTCAACACAACCTTCATAATTAAAGAGAATACTGAGCATTTCAATTATCCCACTGTGCACATAGTGACAATAGCACAATAGTGAAATCACAGGATGTGCAAATTTGTGCAGATGTTTTAAAATTGGTTTGCTGCTTCAGACAAAGAAAATTGACACTGTTCTATTTTTCCATGGAATAATCAACTAAAAGCAGATTGGATGCACAAGTACATTACTAATATCATGACATGTTGGATCACTTCTGGTAAAAATCTGGAGAGAATCCCTGTTATTAATATCACTAATAAATGTGATTTCCCCCCCCCCAAAATATATGGATATACGACACACATTGGTGGCCTTAAATATGAGCCCCAGGCTGGCCAATCGTTACTTACTGATAACTAAATAATTTCTTGCTGGATATCAGCCTAACATCGTTGCAAACGTAAGCAGACACATTATCACACCTCAGAATTACTAACTCTGTTTTTAAAAATTGCATGTGCCAAGACTGACCTCGCTCCAAAAGGCAGGATGTTTAGGCCACACACACATAAGCAGCCTGTAGCCCTGCCCTGCTGCAAATAAGAGAAGCTGGGCTTTTCCTTTCTGGACAGCAAACTGCCAATTATGTAAATTAAGCTGCATTGAATAATCAATATCTATCTACCATCTCACCAATTCCCCCCGTCAGCACTGAGCTTTTCCACATGTGCATCTGTAGTATAATCTGCACCGCAAATACAGACATACCTGCCACAATGTTAACTGGGTCAATCTGGTCAGTTTACACACATCACATCTTTGCATACACAGCCAAACCACAGCATACATATTTCTGTTCAGTTCCAAAATTTAAGAACATATATCTGTTTAATTGGGAGGTATTAAATCATCTGCAGTGTTTGTAGGGTGTTCTTAAATTACCCCCCCCCCCTCTTTCTTTCTTTCTTTCTTTCTTTCTTTCTTTTTCTTTCTTTCTTCCATTCTTTCTTTGGTGTGTAAACATTTAAAGCATAATAATTTGCTGCACCAGCTAAAATGCTGCCACACTGGAATAGGAGGAATTTCCCCATTATGATGTAATGGTGGGTGGCGACCTTTGGTGGCAGTGGTAACATAAAAAGCAGAAAACTCTACCTCTGCAGACTTGATATCTGGACCTTCTCACATGCAGTTTTTGAGTGTGCTGAGAGCAGAGCTGGACCTGATTTCCCTGGGGCTCTAAGAAAATTGTGCTGGGGCCCGCCTACCTGACCTGTCAGCTATGTAAACCATTTGCAGTTACACATGACACGCCAATGCTCCCACTACAAACCTTCCATTTTTTGCTACATCTCTTGATCTAAGAATAAGTAGACATACACAACATAATGAAGTATGAACACACAAAAATAATGATCTCAAAAGAATCTCAATATTAACAAAATATAATGTAGAAAATAATAAAACTGAGCTTTCTCTCTGGTAACTGGCTACAGCATAGGTCTCAAACATGGTGACATATGTGTCAAAGACCCCTTAACAAATGTGGAAACTTCCTTACAGTGCTTCACTTTAACTCTTGAAGTTTCTATGTGATATATATACTGATCCTTTATGCGTCGCAAAGCAGTCAGTGAATGTGTGAACATTGTGTGTTTGGTTAGTGCTTTAACATTTCACTTTAATAGATGTCAAATATTACTTCCAACCAGGTCTGACCCCATTTCTAGAAATAAATGATGAGACACTAGTTATGAAATTGTTGCTGTGACAAATATGATGCATTATTATGATTAAGGAGTGTGCCAGTCTGCCATCATGCCCATACATAGTTTGCACTGTCTGCACAGAGGGTCACTCATAAACACACATTTACATATAAATTTACTCGTACTAGACTGTATTTGAAACTCATTTGCAGGGCTCTACACATCATAGTTGGCAAAAACACCAAAATCACATAAAAACTGAAAGACAAATAACTAAATTGGCCAAAAGAGAAAGACAAAAGAGGCCAAAAATGAATGATACAACATCAAATCAGTCCCAGACAGACTGAATAAACACTAAATTGGTCCAAAACAGAATGATAACTCCCTAAATCATTCCAAAACAGATTGATAACTCCCTAAATCATTCCAAAACAGATTGATAACTCCCTAAATCATTCCAAAACAGAATGATAACTCCCTAAATTGGCCCAAAACAGAATGTGTGTAAATAATTTTGTTGTTAAGTTATAACCAGTCAGACTGTCTAAAACCACCCACTGGTCAGAAAGGCAGCAGTTTGGAATAACAGTGCAGAAAAAAGCTTTCATGAGCTGAAAATGAAAATCTGAAATGAAGCATGATTTTCATTTCTCTGGGTCGTTAAGCCTTTAAAATGTCCCCCAGGACCCCTCCTCCTCCTCCTCACACACCGTTTGTTGTGCTCTGCTCGGGGGACAAGCACAGTTATGGATCAGCATCTGCTATTTTTGTAAGTGTTTTATCTTAAGCTCAATAAACCGCCCTAATAACCACGCATGTGGAGACTGTTTCCTCGCATCCCCCCCATCTCCCGCAGCTTCACTGCATGACCGCTTCCTGTCCTCTCTCTGACCACTGATGGCATTTTCACTGAGTCACTGTGGGGCGATGCAGCATGTTTCACTTCTGCAGAATGGCGAGTTTGCATGCAGTGGAGTTGGCCACCATGATAATGGACAGAAGGGACCACCCAAACAGCACCTGGCCACTTCATCACATGTTCTTTTGGCCAGTAGAGGTGTAACATTTTATCAAATTCAACCCAGTCTCTGATTTTCTGTGGTGAAATTGATTATTTAGATTATTTCTTTTAAAACAAAGATTTGAGAATGGGTGTGTCCACATCATAAGCCCCGCCCCTACCTTCCCACTATGAGAGGGCTGTCCACTTAACTAGATGCACCCAGATATTGTAATTATATCAATCTGAATAGCACAAATATGAATAGCTAACTACTAAATTTACTAAATAATGCAAAAATAAATCAATAAATCGACCCAAAAAAGAAAGACGAATCAATAAACTGCATAGAAATTTGGTAAATTGACCTAAAACACAATGATAAATAATTCACTAGCAAAGATGAATTACTAATCACACTAAACTGAAGTAATGTCTGACTCCTATCTTAGGAGAAAAGATGGTTCAAATTCCCATCATTAGCCTAATGAAGGCCGCACCCACTAAAAACTGTGGACTGTCTGAGACAGTAGAGGAGTCGAGCCATGATTGTGTTTCTCCTACGCTAGCAGATTTAAATATAGTCCCGCCAGTGGCTGCGTATGACCTTACACAGCCCAGCGGCCCATAACCCCCCTCACTCTCCTTCAGACAACCAGGAAACCATGCGCCGCTTACACTCACTGCTGTAACTGTGGCAACATGACACTGCACAAATCATCACACTGCTAAACAGACACTAAAAACACCACATTAGGCTATTAGTATAACCACCATTACAGCAGCACATTTTGCTTTATGCAGCTTAATTTAGCTTCCAACAACTAGCTTTGACATGGGATGCTGGTTTAAGCACAATGTCATAATATTATATTATTATGTTATTGAAAAGTGGCCTTTCTTGTGGAGAAAGTGAGGTTGAGAATAACTTTACATTTTTTATCAGATTCTCTAGGCATTTATTTTGTTGACAAATTATCAATCAATCAATCAATCAAATTTTATTTATATAGCACTTTTTACAACAGAACGTTGTCACAAAGCAGCTTTACACGGATCCGGGTCCAAGCCTCAAATGAGCTAAACTTAATATTTTTAATCAATATAAAAGTCAATGAAATCAATAATAATTAATATTATTGTAAAATAAAAGTGATAATTGCCACTGTAATCTCAGAGGCCTGGACCTATTCAAGCCAGAAACCATTTAGAATAAACAAACAGCTTTTAAAATTACTGATGGTGTACTATATTATTTTATTAAATGGCATAAAGGCAGCTGCTGTTCTGAAAATGGATGCTGTGTTATCCTACATGTCAGCAGTTTTGTTGAGCGGTATCATCTAGTTTAAAAGTATGATTTGTATAAATGCTTGTGGCAGTGGAGGCTTACCCTTCACTCAAGGACAGACTAAAGCCTAAGGAGTGGGAACGCGACACAGCGTGAACTGAGAAAAGCCTGTGCACTGAAGCACTAATCGTTATCTTTTATGTGCTACCTGCACTTTCATGATCTATGCATTCCCTATAGGGGGTGCTGTTTTTACCACTGTCACTTGCATTGCAGCGTTCTAAAAATCCAGTTTATAACATGAAAGATGTCAAAACAAATAAGACATTTATCAAGACATATCCATTAATGCTTTAAATATTTCTTTTCATTTCCAGACAACAGCACAGTTTTAATTACTGGGTATTCGTAGATACCCAGATAGCGCCACCTACTGGGGATGCAGTTATTTGTGGCTAATTGTCCTGGACAAAAGTGGTTAATTTTTGTTTCATTCACTGAAAAAGCAGTGCCCACTAAGGGGATACACCTATTCTTAATGGCTGCTTTTTTTTTGGTGAACCATAGAATAAATTGCCTTGTTTTACTTTCATGGATGCTAGGGACAGGCATAGAGTATCATGCATATTATTATAGACTCATTTTAAGGGACTAATCATATACTTTAGAGGTTAATGACCATTTTCATGGTAGCAAAAACAGTGACCCCCTGTGGGGACAGGCACATTCCCATAATGGCTCTTTTTGTGGCCCAGTCATGGACTAAACGAGTTAATTTTCATAGTAAATACAGTGCCCCCATTATGTAAAACCATATATCCATACTTGTCCTTGTTGGTCCTCGTACTGGACATTGTTGTCCTCTTCCAGCTGTTTAGTGAAATGGACGGAATCATGGCTCACAAATAATGAAAAAAGTAAATCTCTCCTTGTGCATCTGAGGTAATATACCCCAGTAGAAGATATGTGCCCCCATTTCCCCAGGCATGAAGAAAAGCTTTTTCTCTTTAATACCTCTTTTAAGGATTAAACCACAGGCAAATTATAATGCACACAATGTGGAACATTCAGAACCATCTTTCAATGGGAACTGTTCTTAAAGAGCAGATTTTTTCCTGATAAAGTTAACATTAGATGGAAATAGAGGTCAGCTATGCTGCTGGAATCGATGCTAAGAGCTGGAGTATGTTATGAATAATTTCGTTTTCGTTAGTTACTCTGATCTGTTGCTATTAACTAATTTTGTTATTTGGTTCAAATGTATGGCTAAACTGAGTCACACCTGCAGTTCCTTGTGAGCCTCAGGGCAACTTTCGACATCTCAGCTTGCACAACCAGCCTTCACTCAAAGCACATATCCAGCAGATCCATTCAGACCTAGCAGGGTCTGAAACAACTAAGGTAGCAGCAGCAATGCTACAACAGTGCGACTGATTAACATTGCTCAGTCCTGCCGTACTGATGACTCATATACAGAACAGGTTTTATAACGGAGTAACACATCTAGATTAGATTCTAGAATGTTTCTACGGACTAATCAGATATGCTATCAAGAGAGAATCAATTTTACATTTTAACCTAGAAATAGTATAAAAAGTGCCAGTTTTTCCTGCTGCTGTAATGTATGTTATCAGAATGTTTTTAAATTATGTTTAAATGTAAATATAAGTATTATTTCTCATTCTACGAATGTTAGACTACAGTGTTATTTATCCTGTTTCTAGATTCTTGATTTACATCATTTACACATGAAGTAAATGGCTGTAAAACTGCTGTTAAACTAAATGTAACATAATGGGGAATAACAAAGCTTATGCATTGTTCTATTTATTTCCAAATTAAGCATACAAATAGAAATAGAGAAAACACATTTTTATTTTCTAAATGTAAATATATAATCAGATCCTCTAAAGAAAACACTTAAACATACATGATTTCTATATGTTCTGGGTGCAATTTCTATTTATTTTCTGAATTTAACATTAGAATTGCATTTTTTCATGTGCCATTAATTTTACACACAAGATGTTTCAATATATATATATATATATATATATATATATATATATATATATATATAGAGAGAGAGAGAGAGAGAGAGAGAGAATTTTGCTTTAAATTATTGTATAAATTATTGTGAACTTGTAAAATGTATCTGTTCATGAGATTTCAATATTTCAGCGCAATTTGTTTTTTTTCCACTGGAAAATATTTTTTTGGATAAAAAAGAATAAGTTGTAATTCGTTCAAACCTGCCTTCATTCATTCTTGTCCTGTTAGTCAGCACGATTCATGCATTTTATGTCGTCAAATTTTCAGCGCTTAGAATGTGTTCATGTAGAAGAGAAGAGCATGGCCTTCTGACTCTCACATAATGACATTAATGCAAAGAGAAAGGAGTGGGAGGGGGCTTTCTTGACAGGGCGGATATCATTCCCTTGCACCCCCTCCCCCAAATCGAGTCCCAATATTGACAAGATTTAAAGCGATCTCACTCACCAGGGTGATTTTTTTTATGCGCTCATTTTCCTAGCTGCTAGCAACAATGCCCCCTAGCTTAGCATAACGCTTGATGACTTGGAGGGTATCGAGGCCTCTGCACCTTTGCCTCGAAGCTGAAGCAATGTGGGCTTCTCCACCCAGCTTATAATCAATAAAGTGGAGCAGAATTCATGCTGCAGTGCACACACACCCACATAGGCTGAACACCACATTATGTCTCCCCCTCCTCTCTCTCCTTCTCCGCGGACACGGAAAAATGGCTACGTTAGTGGAGGCTCTCGCTGCATATGCTCATGTAACCCCGCAGGTTTTTCCTCACAGGAGGACGACGCGGCTCCAGCCATACGTCACTGTGATGCTGATGATTACATAAAAGCTGATTATTCCCCAAATCACACAGCACCTGCTTCTGGTATGTGATGAATCGAGTGAGTACAACTGCACCCTGTGTGAAGGGACTAGTTTGTGAAAGAGTGATGTGACTGAACACAGGTACAGTGATGCTGCTAGCCCTGTGCTGCACCACAGCTCCTGCTTTGTATGCACTTCTCGAAGAGGGGCTAGGGGTTTTTACGGCAGTGCAGTGGCTAACGCACATGCACACCCACAGCACAGTGCAGCAGGTTCAGGCAGTTCATTACATAGATGATGTGTTTGAAGAAGTGGGGTGGGGGGCGGCCAACCAGCTGAATGCTGTGCTCAAGCACAGAATGCGGTGTTTCAGCCGCAGCAGAGGAAAAGTGTTCTGCCACACATGAAGAAATCAAGCCGCTACACTAATCCGCTAACCCCCGCCCCGTCTCATCCATCCACCCTCCATCCTCTTCTCATGGTGGGTCAGCAGCCCAGAGGGGGAAGAACATGAGAGGGAGGAAAATATCATCAAAAGCCCAAAGAGGGGGGTGGGGGTGGGAGGCAATAAAAACTCACATCGAAAGCTCCCCATCACCTCCATCACGACACTTGGCCATAAAACCCCCCTGTCACACCGCCATTAACCACACACACACACTGGACAAAGCAATAGGCTTTTAAAAAAGATATAAATATATAAACACAGATATAAATACATACACACACACACATATATACATAGAAATACATATTGCAACACAATGCAATACAATAGTCCCATTATGGTGCACACAAGTGAGAGGCATGCAGAGCTGCGGCGAGGAAGGGCAGCATGAGGATGAGGATGATGAGGATGATGATGGGGATGGGGGGAGGAAAAAGAGGGAGGATGGCTTACGCTCCGCAGCTCTTGTGTGCGATCCTTCATCTTTCTGCCGCCGTTCTGCCTCCAGAGAGCCTCTTCTCTTCTTCTTCTCCGAGCTGTTCCCCCAAAACACCTCCTGCTGCTCCCCTGCGGTCTGCTCGCCTTCCTCCTAAAGCGTTCTCTCTCTCTCTCTCTCTCTCTTTCTCTCTCTCTATCTCTCTCTTCCCCTCTCTCTCTTTCTATTTTTTATCTTTTTTTCTGGGGGGTCTCACGCCCTCCTTTTATTCTCTCCTCTTCTCTCGTTCCACTCTGTGTGCAGTGAGTGAGTGAGTGAGCGTGCGCGCGCGCGTGTGTCCTTCCTCCCTTTTCCTTTCCTTTCCTCCTCCTCCTCCTCCTCCTCCGCAGCAGCAGCAGCAAGCGAATGCGAAACCGATGCTGCAAAAAAAAGGGTGAGAGAGCCTGGGATACAGAGAAAGAGAGAGAGGGAGGCAGGGGCGGGGCGGGGTGTGGAGGAGGAAGCGTTGCAGAGGGATGGAGAGGCAGTGCGCATGCGCAATTCTACTCAGCTGCCCCCCCCCCTTCGCTGCCTCCGTCTTCTCCCGCCTTTCCGCAGCAGTCGCCTTGGCAACGCGTTCGGTTTTTTTCTTTTTTATTTATTTATTTATGTCATACCTGTATCGCGACAAAGCCCCGCCCCTCCTCTTCTACGATTGGCTAGCAGTTCACACTCACACGAGATGCCGCAGCCACGCCTCCCTCCCCCTGTGCTTTCCGCTTGTTCTTTATTCCCCGCCTCTGCAGCGCTGCGATTTGATGTTACACGGCTATTATGATGGCCTTCATCGACGGCCAATGGAAATGATGTGCTTTCTGATCTGCCTTCTGCGATGACCGACTGGTTGTCATGTGATAACTAGCAGCCAATCAAACCGGAGCGAGGGGCGTGTCCTTGCGGAAAACAGGTGTGAAACGCAGAGCGCCATGTCAACGCAGTTGAGAACTTATTTCGTGACGCAATTTTTCCGCCTGTCCCAAAAGTTGAAGAGGGGCATCCTGCAGAGGATACATGAGAGTATACAATTATACTATTATAATTCACTATTATATAATTATAATATACCATTACATTGTTACAATACACCATTATATTGTTATAATATACAATTATACTATTACAATATGCCATTATACTGTTATGATACACCATTAAACTGTTATAATGCACTATTATACTGTTATAATACGCCATTATATTGTTATAATACACCATTATACTGTTATAATACACCATTATACTATTAAAATACACCATTATACTGTTATAACACACCATTATATTGTTATAATACACCATTATACTGTTATAATACACCATTATACTATTAAAATACACCATTATACTGTTATAACACACCATTATACTATTAAAATACACTATTATACTGTTATAATACACCATTATACTGTTATAATACACCATTATACTATTACAATGCACCATTATACTATTAAAATACACTATTATACTGTTATAATACACCATTGTACTATTAAAATACACCATTATACTGTTATAACACACCATTGTACTATTAAAATACACCATTATACTGTTATAATACACCATTATACTGTTATAATACACCATTATACTATTACAATGCACCATTATACTGTTATAATACACTATTATACTGTTATAATATGCCATGATACTGTTATAATACACCATTATACTGTTATAATATGCCATTATACTGTTATAATGCACCATTATGCTGTTATAATACACCATTATACTATTACAATACACCATAATACTGTTATAATATACAATTATACTGTTATAATACACCATTATACTGTTATAATATGCCATTATACTGTTATAATAAGCCATGATACTGTTATAATACACCATTATACTGGTATAATATGC
Source organism: Acestrorhynchus altus (assembly GCA_034509495.1). Taxonomy (NCBI): domain Eukaryota; kingdom Metazoa; phylum Chordata; class Actinopteri; order Characiformes; family Acestrorhynchidae; genus Acestrorhynchus; species Acestrorhynchus altus. The sequence goes on from CM067505.1 coordinate 15,708,509, forward strand.
CATTATACTGTTATAATACGCCATTATACTGTTACGATATGCCATTATACTGTGACAATACACCATTATACAGTTATAATTCACCATTATACTGTTATAATACACTATTATACCTTTATAATATGCCATTATACTGTTATAATACACCATTATACTGTTAAAATACACCATAATACTATTACAATACACCAGTATACTGTTATAATACACTATTATACTGTTATAATATGCCATTATACTGTTATAATTCACCAGTATACTGGAAAAATACACCCTTATACTAGAATAATACACCATTGTACTGTTATAATACATCATTATACTTTTATAATACACCATTATACTGTTATAATACATCATTATACTGTTATAATATGCCATGATACTGTTATAATACACCATTATACTGTTATAATATGCCATTATACTGTTATAATACACCATTATGCTGTTATAATACACCATTATACTATTACAATACACCATTATACTGTTATAATATACAATTATACTGTTATAATACACCATTATACTGTTTTAATATGCCATTATACTATTACAATACACCATTATACTGTTATAATACGCCATTATACTGTTATAATATGCCATTATACTGTTATAATACACCATTATACTGGAAAAATACACCCTTATACTAGAATAATACACCATTGTACTGTTATAATACACCATTATACTTTTATAATACACCATTATACTGTTACAATACACCATTATACTGTTATAATAAGCCATTATACTATTATAATACACCATTATACTGTTATACAATTAAACTATTAAAATACACCATTATACTGTTATAATACACCATTGTACTGTTACAATACACCATAATACTGTTTTAATACTTCTTCTTCTTCTTCTTCTTCTTCTTCTTCTTCTTCTTCTTCTTCTTTCTTCCTCTTCTTCTTCTTCTTCTTCTTCTTCTTCTTCTTCTTCTTTTGAGACTGGCTTCCTTCAGGGGTCATACAGCAGATCATCTGCCTCCATCTTCCTATCCCTGCCTCCTCTACTGTTACAATTATACTGTTATAATACACCATTATACGGTTTAAATACACCATTGTACTGTTATAATACACCTTTGTACTATTATAATACACCATTATACTGTTATAATAAACACTTTATATATTATAATTCACATTATACTGTTATAATACACAATTATACTGTTATAATACACCATTATACTGTTATAATACACCATTATACTGTTATAATACACCATTATACTGTTATAATATGCCATTATACTGTTATAATACACCATTATGCTGTTATAATACACCATTATACTATTACAATACACCATAATACTGTTATAATATACAATTATACTGTTATAATACACCGTACCTGTTACAATACACCATTATACTGTTATACAATTAAACTATTAAAATACACCATTATACTATTTATAATACACCATTGTACTATTTACAATACACCCTTAATACTGTTTTAATACTTCTTCTCTTCTTCTTCTTCTTCTTCTTCTTCCTCTTCTTCCTCTTCTTCTTCTTCTTCTTCTTCTTCTTCTTCTTCTTCTTCTTCTTCTTCTTCTTCTTCTTCTTTCGGCTGCTCCCTTTGGGGTCGCCACAGCAGATCATCTGCCTCCATCTTGCCCTATCCCCTGCCTCCTCTACTGTTACAATTATACTGTTATAATACACCATTATATGGTTATAACACACCATTGTACTGTTAAAATACACCTTTATACTATTATAATACACCATTATACTGTTATAATAAACCTTTATACTATTATAATTCACATTATACTGTTATAATACACAATTATACTGTTATAATACATCATTACTCTGGTTTAATACACCATTGTACTGTTATAATACACCTTTGTACTATTATAATACACCATTATACTGTTATAATAAACCTTTATACTATTATAATTCACATTATACTGTTATAATACACAATTGTACTGTTATAATACACCATTATACTGTTATAATACGCCATTATACTGTTATAATACACCTTTATACTGTTATAATATGCCATTATACTGTTATAATACACCATTATGCTGTTATAATACACCATTATACTATTGACCAGCCATATGCTGTTATAATGTACAATTATACTGTTATAATACACCATTATACTGTTACAATACACCATTATACTGTTATACAATTAAACTATTAAAATACACCATTATACTGTTATAATACACCATTGTACTGTTACAATACACCATAATACTGTTTTAATACTTCTTCTCTTCTTCTTCTTCTTCTTCTTCTTCTTCTTCTTCCTCTTCTTCTTCTTCTTCTTCTTCTTCTTCTTCTTTCGGCTGCTTCCTTTAGGGGTCGCCACAGCAGATGATCTGCCTCCATCTTGCCCTATCCCCTGCCTCCTCTACTGTTACAATTATACTGTTATAATACACCATTGTACTGTTATAATACACCATAATACTGTTATAATACACCATTGTACTGTTATAATACACCATTATACTATTAAAATACACCATTATACTGTTATAATATACAATTAAACTATTATAATACACCATTATACTGTTATAATATGCCATTATACTGTTACAATACACCATTATACTGTTATAATACACCATTATACTGTTATAATACACCATTATACTGTTATAATGCACCATTATACTCTTATAATACACCGTTATACTGTTACAATATGCCATTATACTGTTACAATACACCATTATACAGTTATAATGCACCATTATACTCTTATAATACACCATTATACTCTTATAATATACTATAATACTGTTATAATACCCCATCATATTATTATACCTTTCCTACTGCTTTTCTCCTATCCCAGAAGAAGGTGGAGGAGTCAAGATGAGGACGGGAGGAGGGGTGCCGTATTTTGGAAAATGGGACAGCTGATCCCTTTCATATATGACGCTGACTCCTAATGACCTGAGACAATCACAGCAATCATTTTAGTATAGACCTAATACTGCCCAGCCAATCACAGCTGCTGAATAGAGCTGCACATATACAGTAATTCAGTCGATTTAACTGCATTGTGAATAAACTCCAGCTCATTGCAGAGATACAGTGAACAATATAATCTCACTGTACTTCCTGCAGATCCTATGATTGCAGTCAACATCATATAGTTCTTCCTTTACTTATATTTTTATTTAAAAATCTGTAAATTACAAGGGTGTATTCTAACAATATTATGGTGTATTATAATAGTATAATGGTGCATTATAATAATATAATGGTCTATTGTCATAGGATAATGGTGTATTATAATAGTTTAATGGGGTATTATAATTTTGTAGGTTTGGTCATAGCCTTGTACCAAAGCAGTTACATTGATCTGCATAAGCAGGCACATGCAGTGATGTCACTCCAAAATCCTCAAAAGACTTCCTGGGAAGGATACTCTCAGGTATCCTCTGCTGGACGCCGCCTTGATGAGGATTTTAAGCAACTTGTTTCATCTCTTTGCTATTTAAGCAGGCGGTAAGATGGTGTCAGGAAATCAGTTTCAGAGGAGAGGACGAGGGTTGGTAGGAAAAAGCTGTAACGTTTGGGGTTTCTGGATGCAGCCAAGGTATAGCAAAAGTTTCTGGATGAAGTCTGGATGAGAGTAGAATCGAGCAACATTTACCATGAATAAATGTCAAATGACCACAATGTGGGGCTAAGCCATTTAGTGACTTTAATGTTAGTAGCAATATTTTATAGTCGATCCAGAATTTAATGGGAAGCCAATGGAGGGATGAAAGAACAGGACTAATGTGGTCCAAGTTCCGAGTTCTAGTGAGAGCCCTCGTAGAAGCGTTTTGTACAGATTTGAGCTTCTGTAGGGATTTTCCTGAACTACCAGCTAGAACAGCATTACAATAATCTAGTCTAGATGTGATGAATGCATGCACCAGTATCTCTGCATGCTTGCGTGATAGTGATTTATGAAATTTTGATATATTGCGTAGGTGGAAGAATCCCGTCTTTACTGTTACTGATGTGGGTGTCAAATGAAAGGTCAGAGTCAAATGTAACCCCAAGGTTTCTTACAGTTGAGCTGGGCATAATTGAAAAGCATTCCAGATTAATAGGGTTAATGGGTTTATTAGGTCCTAGTATTAAGATCTTTGGGGGGGTTTCAGAGTTTAGTAAAAGGACATTTTGTGTCTTCCAGGTTTTAATTTCTTTAACACAGTTCGTTATTCTACTGAGGTAATGATCCTCATTAGGTTTGGCTGATATGTAAAGTTGGGTGTCATGAGCATAGCACTGAATGTCAATGTCATGCTTTCGGATGACATTACCCAGCAGTAATAAGTAAAGGGAGAACAGTAGTGGACCTTGGACAGACCCATGTGGAACGCCATATTTTACTGTGGTGTGATAAGATATTGTTGTTAAGATATTGTTAATGTTTACACACTGGAGGCGGTCATTCAGGTATGACTGAAAACAGTTTAGGACTGATCCTTTAATTCCCAAGTGATTCTCAAGTCTATGAAACAAAATGGAATGATCGATAGTATCAAACGTGGCACTAAGATCCAATAATACTAAAATAGCATTATGGTTTCTATCACGGGAGAGTAGGAGGTCATTTGTAACTTTTAGTAGGGCAGTTTCGGTGCTACGGTTAGGTCTAAATCCAGATTGGAAAGCCTCGTTTAAGTTGTTATGGTGGAGGTAGGTGCACAGATGCACACCTACTTTTTCTAGGATCTTAGCTAAGAACGGAAGGTTTGCTTTCGGTCTGTAGTTTGTAAGGGTCAAGATTTGGCTTTTTAAATATGGGATTAATAATTGCATATTTGCATACAGAGATTTAGGCATGTATCCTAGACTAAGGGAAGAGTTCACCATATTGAGTAAAGATTTGATAGCGGTTGGAGCAACCTGTTTAAATAGTCGTGAGGGTACTAGATCTAGTGCACATGAGGATGATGATTTTGAGGAGCTAATTAAACTAAGGAGGTCTTTTTCATTAACAGGGTTAAAATGTCCTAACCTCGACTCAGAACCAGTTCTGTTCTCAAATGTGTGAGGAGGTGAGGTTGGAGCCAGAATATGAATCTTTTGTCAATTTTTTTCTATTTTGACATTAAAGGATGTCATAAAGTCATTACAGGAGATATTGGGTGGAATGGTTGAGCCTGTATTGTGGCTGCTGGTTAATTTTGAAAAGGTATTAAACAGGTATCTAGGATTGTCTTTATTTTTTATCTATTAGCGATGCAATATATAAGGATTTTGCTTTAAGTAAGGCATGTTTGTAATCTGTGATAGCAAGTCTCCATGCATCTCTAAAGATTTCTAATTTTGTTTTCCACCATTTACACTCATAGCTGCGTGCGGTCTGTTTCAAAGTGTGAGTTTGGTCATTGTACCACGGAGCTAATATTTTCTCTTTAATTAGTTTGGCTCTGATTGGAGCTATATTATCCAGATTTGAGTGCAGTACTGAGTTTAGAGTATCTATTGTACAGTCGAGGTCACTTTGGTTGGAGGGGATAGAGACCGTGGGTAGGACGGGGAGTGTATTAATGAGTTCATTAACTGTTGAGCTTGTTGTGATACGTCTACTAATGGAACAGGGTGACTGATCCTGAGAATAGGTAATAATCTATGCTGTAACACCATTGCTGAACAGTGGAAAATAGAAATCATAAATTATAATAAATTAAAATGTAATTTATATTAAAATAATTTGATTAATATAAAATATAGGCAATGAAAACATAAATTAAATAATGTGCATTAGAATTTGCTCTATTTTTGGCTTGATGTATTTGGAGTGGTTTCCAGAATGTGATATTTGTTACATTTAATACTATATTTTTAATGAGTTTATTTAATAATAGATAGTAGTATATTTAGCTTTTAATAGTTGTGGCCTGTATTGTAATGTAACAGTACTGTTTAATTTTCTCAAAAGCTTTGAATAACAAGGTACATGGTAAAACCTTTCTGCCGCTTTAAGTGATGTATAAACCTACAAAGTGAACTGAAGTTGTTTATACAAGCAGAGCTTTTAATCACACAATGGGGGAAAACATTCTCTCAGTCTTGAATTCAAAATGCTGCTGTTCATTTAGGTAAAATTACCTAATAGCCTGATTGTAAGGAACATCAAAAATCAAATTAACACAATATTCTGATTAACACAGATATAGTCAGTCAGCCAAGATCCATGATCCATCCATGTCTAAACTATATAAACATGAACAAAACTACTGTGAACAACAGGAAAAAGCATTAGATATGTGCATAGTACACAGTAAGTCAAAGTGCATCCAACCGCTTATCTCTGCTGTCCAGTGAAATCCATGTATCTCCATTTTTGTCCATGTTTGGAACCCTAAATAATTCTGGATGAATAGACCAATAGAAATGCTCTAAAATTGCTGTTAATTATTCTTAATTCACACTGACTTCCAGGAAAGATAAAAGCAATTTTTTTCATTTGCCATTTTGGATATAAATGTTTTTCATTGGAAAGCAAAAATATATAACATAATAAATCACCACCAAATCCAGTCTCTGCTCTGATTCAGTGGATATACTTATTCCCAATTCCCCTCTACTAGCTAGGATTCCTCTATTACATGAAGCTACCTGTAATGGAAGGGTGGCTAGAGCATGCTTCTGCCAAGACAAGTCAAACTGACACTGCTCAGCACTCTCAGAGAAAAATGCACTGGTAACTCTGTAAAGTCAGACTTGGTAGCACTGTCATGCAGAAGTAGGAGAACTAGGCTAATTATATATACTCTGGGACACCCTTTGGGGGATCAAGTGAAACCATAGCGACTGAACAAATGATGTTGTGTTGTGATTTGAGAGATGGATTGAAAAATATCTGTGGATGTGTGTTTACAGCAATCCTGTGTTTATTAACAATGTTGACTTAATATTTTCATGTTGTAAACTAAAGGAACATACTTTAAACACCAAACATGTCTTGGCTGATCAATCAAATCTGGGGTCAGAGATCAATCATGTTCATTTGAGTTTTCATCAAACTGTTCCTTTAGGAAACCTAATATATTGAAGCTGAGTAATGAATGTATCCAAAGCATTAGTACACAGCCACTCTACCACTGCAGGGAGAAAAAATCAAGCATTATATTGGAAATTTCAAGGTGTCCAAAATGCTTTGACAGGCAACATACTTCCCAAACCAAAGCTCAGAGAAACCTGCTGCTCCATGCTGCATTGTAGGGTTCCTGGAGCCCAGTGGGCCGTTGACCCTCCAGGTAAGTGAGCCTGCCTGAAGCTTCAGGAGATGGGCTGTATTTGTTGCACAGTGAACCACTCAAGCTGGGGCCGCAGACTGCAGTAATGGACACATACAGCGTGCCATGCTTCAGGCGAAACTGCTTCTTCACATTGTTGCCTTGTTGGGGAACCACAGTAGCTTTACCCAAAAGATCATCATCCCAGACACTATCACGATCCCACACCTCAAACTTTATTGGCCTGCAATGGTAGCAGTAAAAGATAAGAGACAAATACATTATACATCAAAGGACAAGCACAAAATCTTTAAAAGTTTTTAAAGATGGGTGTCATTCTGTACTTGATTAGGACCTATTAGGAGCCAGTGTTGAACACTGGCTAACATTTAAGCCAGTTAACATTTAAGATACAAAAACTGTATCTTTTTTGTATTTGACCCCATCCGTTGAAAGAGTAACAGGTTTTCTTTATTATTATTATTATTATTATTATTATTATTATTATTATTATTATTTATTTCTAATTATTATTATTATTATTATTATTAATATTATTATTATTATTTTGTTTAATTTTTAAAATGCAAAAGAAAGTATTGAATAGAAAATTCAGCTGCTCAAAAACACCCAAATGGTTTTACACTATGACAAAGGGGAATGTTTATCAGTTACTGATATTTATTTAGTATATCAGTAAATATCAGTGTATTTAGTATATCATTAAAGAGAAAATGCAAAAAAGGGTTTTTGGGAAAGGGTTTTTCAAACAGCTACATCTGAAGCCGTAAGTCACATCATTCTCTCTGAGTTAGCATGAGTACACAGTCTTTTCAAAGTTGGCTTTCAACATTCTGAAAAGCAGGATCCAAACTTGTCTGAAAAAAAACCTTTGCACTTTGCTTTTTCAGAATTGTCTGGTGCTTTTGAACTCCCAGATGTATGATGGACATAGAGATTTCAGTCTCAATGAGGTGGGTCATTGTCCATACACTACAGAAAGACAAAAAAAAAGGCAATATTTTTGCGGCTGAAATTGGTCCCATCGTCTGAAAATCAAATCTTTTCAGCTTGTACAAATGTAACTTTTTGCAAGCAAAACATAATAGAATACGACTAGTACTGTGATACAAGCTTAATAAAATACATATTAGAAATATGTATGTTTAATTTCTAGAAATCAAAGCCTTTAATAAATGTCTAGAAGAGATTTTGAATTGACAAAAATGAACAGTGTTTTAGAAAATGCTATGCCAGTCATACTAAACACACTATGCAAAAAATACAGAATGACATTCAGTTTCAGTGGTGAATTAAAAGAAGCATACTGGCAGTGTCTTTCCCCTTCACTCACTGTCAGTGTGTAGTCATTTTAATTTATTTATTATTTTTATTTTACTTTTACTTTATTGTCTAGTTTTCTAGTAACTTAGTGGTTCTCTGCTAACCATTATATATTAAAAATAATAATAATAGTCCATTAAGAAATGAAAAACTATTTCAATTATTATAATTAAATGACAATATTTAAATTGCTATTATATTTAAATGACTATTGTCATTTAATTTATTATTGTGATAATAATTTAGAAGGAAGTGTCAGATCGCAATACTAAGGAAGATAACACAGCATGGACAATATTCATTGAGCTGCACATACAGAAGTAGTGTCTCTTGTCAGGTATAGTGTCAGTTATAACACCAATGCATAGAGTTGTTCTGCAGCATTCTAATTGATCCTAATTGTGTTCTGCAATAATCAATCTCATGCTGCATAAATATTCTCTCTCAGTTCCATCAAATTTTTCTCAGTACAGGCGGAATGTTGATAGTGCATCCAAAAGCATCCCACGCATTTTCAGTTTGAGACAGGTCTGGCGATGCAACTGGCCAATAATTCAAGGCGAGCTCTTAAGACGGCAGCAATATTTGGACAAGTGTTTTCCTTGCACTGCTCAGAAAAGGTAGGGCCACCAGTTTTTTGACCTCATTAATGTAATGTTGGAGTGTCACACAGATTCATTGGTCATCTCCACCAAGAGAAAAGTGGGACACATCACTGAAGATTGGAGTTAACTATGTTATTAACCCCCACTGAATGATAGCTGAAAGTTAGATTTTTTTTTCATTCCAAATCCACTGAGGTGGTGTACAGAGGTAAAACTACAAAAACTAACTAACTAACTAACTAACTAAATAAATAAATAAATAAATAAATAAATAAATAAATAAATAAATAAATAAAATTTTGCAAATGTATAACTGTCCAAATACTATGTGAGTGTACACTATCCTTTAAAACCCTAGACCAATTTTGGAAGATGTTTTTGTAGTTTTATACACTTTTCTTTGCAACAAAAAACCCTTAAAATAGTTATAGGAGACAGTCACACATACTAAATACTGTTATTTTCAGGAGATCCTAGGCTATTCAAATTTGGCTATTCAAAATCAAAAATTAAAGTGTGTTTTACAACTTTTTTACATTTGTGTTTTGTGTTGTCTGTGAGGCCGTGTCAGTTTGTCAGTACAGCTGTTACCATGTGTTTCCTTTGTTCATTTGTCTAGATTCAGTGTTATTGTATCCTGTTTACCATCGTCTGTTTATGTCCACGGTTTGTTTTCTTTTGTTAGTAAATCCTTAACCCCAGGGTTCCTAGTCTTTGTCTGTCCAGCACCCCAACCTTGACATATTTATAATGATTAGATTGACAAGTATTTTTATAAAAATAGATTTCTTTTAAATACTTGACAGTAGTCCAAATGAAGTAAAAAAAACACCATAACCATTATTTTTTATTTATGTATGGATCAGTATTATCCTTTTTAAGGACATTCATTCAAAAATTTGAACATGGAGTCATCAAAAAATGAGTCCCTTACTTCTCATTTTCCCCTGTAACCCAATATCAGCCCTGCCCCCTCTTGCTGATCAGTTAGGGTTTGCATGCAGGTTGAGCATGTACAAACAGTAAACAGGCACTGTAAGATTCCTTTGGCATTTAAACTGGGATTTAATTCAGTTGGAATTGTAGCTGTTTTCTAAACTGGATTACTCACTGATAATTCATCACACATGTTGAATAAAGTCCTGGAGTTTATTTTGTATCATGCCCATAGGTTAATTTGATCCTGAGTTATGAAGCCTTATCTGGCTTGCCTTTTTTCATTTAAAAATGGACATAAACAGTTTGGCAGTTTCAAAAAACACTGAAAAGTACAAAAAAGCAAAAATATCGAGGGCCAAAAAATAAAAAACAATTTAGGGAAATTCGTGACATTGACCAGGTAAAGCCATGGTACACAAACTTGAGATTTATTTTATATACAACGATGATGGCGGGGAAATTTGCTTAATTGGAGTGTGGGCTGCACTTGTTCTTACTTTACATTGCTGTATATCCTCTGCAATTAAAATGACACCCACCTTTTTAAACAGAACGGTTTACTTACACACTCTTCACCAGATTCACGGTTCCAAACCTTGTTTGACGGTTCCATACCGGGAAGTTGTTGTTCCAGATAACCTGAGTGGTGTCGGCTTGACCTTCATAAAAGACCTTGACATATCCATCTGTTTTGGAGAAGTAGTCTCCCCAGAGTCCTGCCGCACGTTCAACTGTCACTGTCAGGGTGGCAACGCCTGCCTCACTGGAGCAGCAATTAGAATCAATCTTTTGGTGGCCACTGCACTTGCAGGCGCAGCTGACCCGGTGGCCAATCTTACACTTGGAAGAGCAGGACAGGGATATGGCGCTTTTCATGATGTACTCACTGATGGCCTTCTGCAGGCTGGCTCTTCTGACTGAGTCATTCCGAACTAGCATATGGAGAGAAGACAGCCTGAAGGAAACTACTCCAGGGTCAGTTTTTAGCGTCTTCATCCAGTCAGTGTAGCCATTCTTCTTGTCAGGAGCAAACAGGATGTCGCCGTGGCTTCCATCACCTCCCAAGATCTCTGTGACACGGTCTGAGAAAGCGCTAGAAAAGCTGTTGCTGTTCTGCAGCTTGTTGCTCTTGCTCTTACAGTAGCTAGTTTCGCCTTTTGCTGTGACACCCTTGATGGTGGCAGAAGCCTCCACTGAGAGGCAGTTGCTGACATCCTGCACTGACAGGCCAGTCATGGCCACTTTGCAGGTGCGGATGGCAGTGGTGGAATGCACACGTCCGCCCAGGTCCACTTGCCGCAGAAAGTGTGTTCCATAGACAGAGATGAAATTTTCATACCGGGCTTTGGACTGGCTGTCATACTTGGGTGGCAGAGCCTGGATGGACTCAAAGAATTCTTTTGCCAGAGGTGGACGGGAATGCAGGCGGAACCTGAGAAGATACAGACATGGATGTTTAGTATGTTTAGTGTCTAAAGTTTGCAGTGGAGCTATGAGGCAGGTATAGCTAACAATCAACAGAAACCTATGTACCCCACCTATTAACATCTTGCACTGGTTCAATGGTTCAGTAATCTCTAATCTAATCTTCTTGCTGCTGCTACACTTTAGCGTTACTCCCCTTTAGTCCAAGGCTACAGTGCCAGAAAGCACAGAAGCAAGTCTGTTAGAAATTAGTGAGTGTGTAATGCACTTGGCATGTTACTACTACCCTGCAAATTGGGTTCCATTGCTTGTTAGCTATATAAGCCTTGTTGCACCAGTATAATACTAAAACTTTCTTTCATCTATAGTTTAGGTTTAGTTTAGTGTGCTGTGGTTTAGGGTTTTCTCTGTCCCAGCATTTCACAGCCTTCACAGCCTCAAAAATAACAGACTTCAGACCACACCTGCTGAGCACACAAGTGAGAAGTGAGAATCTGTCAAACTGTCAAAATTCAGCTTTTTTTCTTAGATAACCCTGTGTCTTAGTGTGGGGTTTTACTGAACCCGAGTGACAAACTAATGTAAAATTCACATTTAGGATAGGATTAGAAGCATAGTATGTCTGAAGTTAACTCAAATTGAACTAGATAATAATTGAACTAAATAGATAATACTGACATACAGAACATGTAGTGTTCATTTAACATACTTGAAAAATACTTCTAGAATGATGACCAGAATTGTATATAATTATATGCCGTTATAGACACTGTTGAACACCCAGAATTATGTTCTGTTATCATTATGGTTAAAATGCAAAATTAAGTTGTATTAACATTATTAATAATTTTAATACATTTACAATCCAGAAATAAGGTCTGTTAACCGTAAAATGTAAAATGAATGTGAAATAACATTAATATCCAGAATGGAGTTCTAATAACATTAATATTCATAATGAAGTTTTATCAACATTAATATGTGTAATGAAGATCCAATAACTTTAATATCTAGAATGAATTTTTTAATAAAATTAATATCCAGAATGAAGTCCTGTTTGCATTAATATCCAGAATGATGTATTAATAATTTTAATATTTGGATTAAAGTTCTGATAACATTAATATCCAGAATGGAGTTCTAATAAATTTAATATCCAAAATGAGGTTTTAATAACATCTATATTCAGAATAAAGTTCTAATAACATTAATATTCAGAATGCTGTTCTAATAACTTTAATATCTAGAATTGAGTTTTAATAACATTAATATCCAAAAAGTAAGTTTTAATAACACTGATATCCTGACTGAAGTTGTAATAACATTAATATACCGAAAGAAGCTGTAGTAACATTAATATCCAGAATAAAGTTTTAATAACACACACACACACACACACACACACAGAAAATAGGAATTGTGTGTTCTAAAACATGCAAAAATGTTATATTTAATTTTGCTTCCTGTAGAAGATTTGTTCAATTACTTACACAGAAAATTTACAAAATGATGACTACTGATGACAAAAAAAATGTGTCTGATCCTCTCTAGTACTGAAGTAATTTTGCAGAGTGTTGAATGTTGATACCCAACAGTGATCACACTAACCCACACTTACGTGTAGTACTTGCAGGAGAAGTCATGGCTGGCATAGGAAAACTTGTCCTGGGCCGAGCGGCTCCGGGCAAATTTGCTGGCTCTGGAGTGCGTGCCACCCACAGACAGGCTGGCCACCATGGGAAGGCTGAGGCCCACTTTCCAGCTCACAGAGGTGGAACTGGTGGTCTCTTTTAGCACATCGCTGCTGGACTCATGCACCTTGGCACTGACAGTGTGGCGGCAGTGGACCTTCACTCTCCAGTCCAGCACGGAAGCAGGCAACTTCTGCTCAGTGTTCAGCAGCTGGTTGGTACAGAGTGTGCAGTTTCCATGATCTCCACCAACGATGTAGTCTTTTACATTCACCACAAAGGCCCCGGTGGTCTTCATCCGTACAATATCAAACCCCTTAAAGCAGTTAAATCACAGTTAGTTATGAGCCAAGGACATTTTCACTTGATGTGTCATTAAGCAATGTCTGTATTGACATGATAAACTTGGTCTGTATGCTCTCTGAGCACAAATCAGATGTTAACTTGTCAAACTTAAGTTTGTCAAACAAATACAGATGTTTAACAAAGCTAAAGACAGATTTCATTCTGAATAAAACGCCCAATTCAGTACTGTTAGATCTGAACAGTATAATTTATTAGAATGAATGATTTCTGTAAATACCACTATTTTAATCCCTCATGCCCCAAAATGAAATCTATTACATTGTTTATTTATAACTTATTTATTTATTTAACCTGTTAAGGAACTACAAATTGTGGCATGTACAAATGTAATACTGTATAAATCCTTTCAGGTTTATTATTATTATTATTATTATTATTATTATTATTATTATTATTATTATTATTATTATTATTATTATTATTATTATTATTATTATGTTAAGTTAAAATGAGGTAGTTGGTGTCATGGATGTGTTCACTTCCATTATTAGTTTGATTTATATAATTAGCATTAATTTACCATACCAGATGATAAGTATAATAACACTAGACTTCCACGAGGAGAGCTTTGGATATATTTTACATTAAGGCAATGTAGAACCACTATTATTTGTATTAATATAATTGGTACTTATTTTAATAGTTGTTTTGTTTTGTTTGTTTGTTTGTTTGATTGTTTTTTGTTTTTTTTGTTTTTTTTGGGGGGGTTGTACTTTTGATCTATATATTTTGCTGTAGAGAAATCATTGGGCATTTGTTAATATCAATGTGACCAAAAGTCTTAATATAGAAATATAAATATGTAATAACTGATAAATGTAAAAATATGTATATATTTATAAATTAAGTAACTGGATTTTAGAAGTGTTTTATGGATATTTGAAAATGCTCACACAAAGAAAGTATAACACAATGCAAACCAGAAAGTGATGTATATTAAACAAATATATCTACCTCGCCCACCAGGTTGTGTCCTGGAACGAATGGAGGCTTCTCACATTCGGTACTGGGGGCAGTCCGGCAGCCCGCCGCCAGCGAAACATAAAGCAGGACCAGGAGGAGGCACAGCATCTGGCCTGAGAAACACAGAGAAAGAGGTGAAAATCAACACTTACCAAATTTTCAGATAGAAGAACAAGAGAACAGAAGGGTTTCTATAATCTCCCTCAAAGAGAGTTATTATACCACTTTTTACCATAGTTTTTAGATTTTGGAAGATGTTTCAAATTTCCGTTCACATGGAAGGGATACACATAGAGCATTGGAGAAGAAATGGTCCCCAAATAAAACAGATTAGACACTATTTTTTGATTGGCCAGTACTTACCATCATTAATATTATATAAACATCTGCTCTATTTATGTTGCTGTCATGGTGACCCTGGGTTCCTATCATGACCACTGTGAAAAAATAGTTTCTCTAACATTTCATAAAACTCAATCTCAATGAGTTCACTTCAACATAAATCCAATTTAATCCATGCAACAACTCTGAATATTAGTGGTGCTATTGCCATCATTGGTTCCAAAAGGACATTTATTTTCACAGACTTACTTTTACAAATACCTCAATATAGATTTGAAATGAGCTCAAATAAGCTTTAATACAATTTATGTTGCATTAGTATTCAAAAGGAGAATAATCAGAATTCTGAATCATCTCATCAGTAATTTAAATAAAATGAGTGAGAATGTGAGCCATACCTTTACTGTGTATCATCCGAGTTGAGACTGAGGATGGTTCAGGATTTTCCTTATATAACATGTTAAAAACCCTTACACAGTAACACGATGTATTCTAACACACACACACACCCACACACACACACACACACACACACACACACACACACACACACAAACACACACACGGAACACAATCTTGAGAACCCTACTAACTGCAACAATTATAATACTTCAGTAAAAATGCCAACAAATACAGAATTATAAAAGGCAGTTTAACTAATTACACAAGTGACAGTAAACATATAATTCATATATGTGTTTTAAAAATATGTAGAATGAGTCGGGATGCACTGATAGCTGTATGGTGTATTAATGTAAACCTTGCTGGGTAATGTAATTGAAAAGAAAAAAAAAAAACAATAAAAAATGTAAATTCTGTCAATTCTCTCATGTTGAGGTTGAAGGATAAAGGATCTAAAATATATGAAATATGTGAAACTTTAGGATCAGCTGATAATTTAAGAAGAAGAAGGTTTTTAACAAATAGGATGGCAATTAGGTCTAAGTGGGTGCCCAGTTTCATTTAATGAACAGAGGTCTTTCAAAGTCTGATCTTTGACAGGTTCCACATGATTGTGGAAATGTATCATGACATAAAGAAAGGATATTTCTGCAGCGTTCAGCAGAATATTTGCACATCCTCAGGTAGGAAAAGATTACAAAACCAGCTCTAAAGGGTTTGGACTCCACCAATCTACAGTCAGATAGACTGTATACAAATGGAGGAAATTCAAGACCATTATTATTCTCCCCAGGACTGGTTGACAAACAAAGATGGTGATAAACTAATGACTGTTTTGATATTGAAGGTAACAGGGGCTACATTTACATGCACCTAATAATCTGTTAATAATCCAACTAATTACTCAGTCATAATAGAATACCTTCATATATACACTTCCTTGAGAACAGAGTAGTCCAATTGAGGCCATTCCGATTAGGTGGGTAATTTGTATAATCTGTTAAATAAAAGAACAATAGCCATGTAAACACCTGTATCTGATTACACTCCCAATCGGAGAGTTTAAATACATTCTGTGCAAATTCTTGGGGATTTGTTATTGTTGGACACTAACGAGCTGTTCAGACAAGTATTTGAGTAAATGACTGGGTTCAAACAAACTGTAAAGCAAATTAAGAACAGATGTAAGTTTCTAAAGTCAGCATATTACAAAGCTAAGATCTAGAAAAGAGGTTCTGATCTGTTTATTTTTCCGTTTTACAAAATTATGGATGAATTCATGGGAGAGCAATCCCTTGATGAAAACAGTGTGGATGTTGGGTTTGCTGGAAAACTCTAACGAAGGGTAATTTTTGGGTAACTTAAGGTGACACCCAACTGAAAAATCCAGCTGAAGACCAGCTTTAACTGGTACCTTGTTTTGGACAATTTAAGCTGATTAAGATGCTTTAATGGTTGAAAAGCTGGTCATCTAGACAAAACATAACCTATGATGGTCAACTAGCTGGTCAGTTTTTGAGAAGTGTTGATGCTGATGATGATGATGATGATGATGATGTTGATGATGATGATGATGATGATGATGATGATGATGCTGATGATGTTGATGATGATGATGACGATGATGATGATGATGATGATGATGATGATGATGATGATGATGATGATGATGATGATGATGATGATGTTGGGTAAAGGTCTATAATAGGAACTGAAGTGACAGTTTCATTTCACACTTTCAAGTTGCATTTGTGAAGTTGCATTTCACACTTTCAGTAAGCAGAGTTTGCAAACAGCTAACACTCTCTGTTTCCTGTGTTAGTCACACATTCCTATCCACCAGTGAGGGCGTAACTTAGTTCTTTACTCAGCAGTTTGACCGTGGCACTACATGTAATCTGGATAATCTACTCTGAATACAGAGTACTAGGAAATAGTGGCCCATTTAAGTAAAACTGAAATATATTCCAAAAGGAATAATATAAATACATCACTTTATAAATGACCAAGGGTTTTTAATTTATTGTTTGATGTTCATATTAATCAAGTGTAGAGCATAACCTGAATTTACTCTGAAAACACCTCTGTCACATTCTCCAGCAGAACTGTGCTGGACTTTGTCCAGTGCAATCATTTTATGTCTTATGAAAATGGCACTATGAAATCAAGATATTAAAACAGAGTGTTGGGGTGTCAAGGGCCTCCAGGCTGCTGCAGCAGAAAAAAAGCAAGTAATCATTCAGCACTTTGATTAAACAAAAAAAAATAGCATCTCTATATAAGTACAGCACAGGAGTGTGACACTGGGGAACTGACAGAATATCCAACCCCATGGTCATCTCTAGGCTAGCATTTGGATTTTGTTTTCACCCAAATAAATGTACATTTATAAATACAGTTTTTCATTATATAGCTCTAGCTTCACATCTGTCTTCAAATAAAAAATACACAAAAGGCATGGCACTATGTGTGTCTGTGTCTGTGTTTGTGTGTGTGTGCGTGATTGAGTGTGTGTATAACCGCACCGAATGCTTATTTTGTCCCCCATGCCACTCAGTGTCCCCTGCAGTCCAACTGATCTTGATCACACATGGACATGAGAGTTCATTATAATATCATTCAAGGTTTGTCACTTACCTGGTGCCCCATATCACTGTTGATGGAGTTTGATATAATTGTCCTCTAGCTAGAAATATTTGTTCTGAACATTACAATTTTCATTCTTAGAACATTCAATCTGTTCAGTTTTCCGGAAGCTACAAATTTATTTAACTTTTGTATGTTTATTCGTTGATTCTCTCATTTGAATAGTTGCATAATTCACAAAGTAATGTAAGTAATGTATTTTATTTGTTTTATCTTTAGTTTGTTACTTCATATGTTTCCACAATGTAAGTTTTTGTCTGTGAATATCGTCTATGAAATATTCTAATAACGTTGTGATGCACATCATTATTATGGCACATATTTTCATAACATTCCTGGAACATTGTTTATGCAATGTCATAGGCTAAAATGTTTTGAACACCTTTCTGAACATCCCTGTAACATTCTTAGTTAGCTGAGACATCACTGGTATGGAGTACATGTAATATTATTGGACTGAAGTTTAATATCACTGGCTTGGACTTTCATATTACTGGCCTGGCCTCAATATCACTGGCCTGGAGCTTACTTTAATTGGACTGGAGCTCAATATCACTGGCCTAGTGTGATATCACTGTTTTGGACCAAGCCATCACTATCCTAAAGTGGGATATCACTGGACTGGAAAACAATGGACCATGACACCATTGGCTTGGAGCTCAATATCACTGTACTGTAATTTGATATTACTGAAATTGGAGTGTGATACCACTGGAGTGTGACATGGCACCCTTGACTTGGAGCTTGATATCACTGGTCTGGATTGATTGGCTTGGACCTAGTTATCACTGGCCTAAGGATTAATATCTTTGGACTGGAAAGTGATTCCTAGAGCATAACACCACTGAACTGGACTCTCTCTGTGTTACTGAAGTAGAGCTTGATATCCCTGACCCATGACTCGACATCGCTAAACAAGATGATGTTAGTGGTTTGGGGGGTTTTATCCTTTATTTTCCTTTTTTTATCCTTTTTTCTTTTGTGTATTGTTGATCATCTTCATTTTTTTCTCTGTGAAACTGCTTTGTGATAAGTGTAAAAGTGCTGTTGTAAATGAATATATATACTATACTATATATACTATATATACATATATTCTCGTATTGTTCTACAAACCAAAACATCCTAGCTTCCTCCTCTGGTCAACACCAGGTAGTAGAATAGAAAAGAAGAACACTTCAGAATAACTGCACAGAAAGAAATAATGGCGCACAATGGAGGTTAGTAGCCAGACTGATTCTTTAGAGGACCTGACGCACCCTGGGACTGACGGACTGCTGAATGGGGTTCTGCTGCTTAGACATTGATGGATGTTGCTGCAGAAGTTAAAAATATAAAGATGTGCATTAGACATCACTCCTGGCATGAAGGTTTTGTATACCATATGGATGATAAGAAACTTCTTACACTTCTTACACTCTTACAATTTTATTCTTACATTATTATTCAGCAGTGAAATTAAATTACATGGAATAGAATATTTCAATGCTGTTTATGGAGCCATGGATGACTTTAAGTCCACTCTACTTCCTATTTATGGATGTGTTCTAATAATGTTCTAATACAGATAGGGTTCTCTATTTTATGTATGAATACACATCTATGAAAGTGTGATTAAAAAGTAAAAAAGTATTCTGATCAGTCTTGTTTGTTCTCCATTTCAGACTCTCATGAATAATGATAATATTGATACATGTACTAATAACAAAAATAATAAAGGACATTCATGGCTGTTTGGACTACTGTCAAGTATTTTGAACAACTTATATAAATATCCTTGTCAATCTAATCATTACAAATAATTCATCAAAACAAAAACCCTGTTGATGATTGATTTTCAACAGTATTTCT
Source organism: Acestrorhynchus altus (assembly GCA_034509495.1). Taxonomy (NCBI): domain Eukaryota; kingdom Metazoa; phylum Chordata; class Actinopteri; order Characiformes; family Acestrorhynchidae; genus Acestrorhynchus; species Acestrorhynchus altus. The sequence goes on from CM067505.1 coordinate 15,728,359, forward strand.
ACGAAATGAAGTGGGGTTTTTTTCTTTTCATTTAAGTTATTTTTTTACATCTCAAGGGACGACAAATTGGAATTGCCTAGAATCTCCTGAAAATAACAATATCTTGCATGAATAGTAAGAAAGCCTAAGAAAGCCTAAAACTAAATTTCCAATTAAAGCTCTAGTACCTGGAACTTAATCTAACCTAATTATCAAATTCAGCTCCACCTCAGTTTATCACAATACCTACATTTAGAGTGTTGTTAATATTCAACCTAATGAGAGACTATAGCTCAACTGGTCACTGGCCTTAATTGCAATCTAACTGGCTTGGACATGATTACTGAACTGGAGCTTGTAATGACATGCCCAAGATTTTGATATCAATGGAATTAATCTTTTGGACAAAAATATTATTGGACTAGAACCTGAGATCACTGACTGTCTCACTAAACAAGTGCTCAATATTACTGGCCTGAAGTGCAATAAACTGGCCTAGAACACTATATCGCTCAACTGAAGAATGACATCACTAGCCCTGACCTTATTTTAATTTGTTCCTCCTCCCATAGTAAACAACTGTTGACATTTCACCTGTTAATAATGTCAAGTAGATTAAGAAAATTGTGCAGAGCCAGTCTGAGACAAAAGTGGGTGTACATGTTTATGTAGGATATCAGTAAATGTATATGTTTAATTGTAATTGTAATTGTTATCTGAATTCAACAATACCACAACCACACTCCTCCCTTCAGGGCTCCTTCTGAAGCACCACCCACACCCACACACACTGCCGTTTCTCTGCCATCTCTGCTTGTGTACAGCGCATTTCAATTCCCCTCTGGGATTAATAAAGTAATTCTGATTTTGATTCAGATTCTGTTTTCTTCCACACACACCCTGTCCCTCCTTTTCAACCTGCTTGAGATGGAACAGTGTGTGTGTATGTGTGTGTGTGTGTGTGTGTGTGTGTGTGTGTGTGTGTGTGTGTGTGTGTGTGCTGCAGCGCTGCTGCTGGTGTATTAGGATTCTGCAGTGCTTCCTCTGCTCAGGTCACTGAGTACATTGACAGTGAAGCAGACCTGCAGAGGTTTTACAACTGCAGTCAGACTGTATACCCCCCCCCCCCCTGCACACACACACACACACACACACACACACACACACACACACATACCACTCTCACTGCTGCCAACTGCTTTCACCCAGTCAGAGCCTATGGATAAACACTAATAAATACTAAAATAAAACCTTTATTTTTCTGTATTTCTGATCATAGCTTCAGTGCCCTCCTATAATTTTTTAAAACACTTTCAACCTGATCCAATCAAATGTGATTAAAGACATATTTATGTTTGGTACTATTGAAGGCTTAACCTCTAGTTCACTGCCATATTGGTTTTGTATCAGTGACTATGTCACAAGCTAGCAGTTATTGCAGGTGAATGTTGTTTACTTAGCTAAGTCAAATTATGGCAGAAGACAACGCTGAAAGGTGTTTTGATGAGGTTCCAAGAAACCTAATAGCTGCTAAGGAGTTCAAACCAAACTTTATATAAAAAAGCATCCAGAAATTTCCTGTGGTGTGGAGAGGGAGGGCAACACTAGTTGGTGCAAATATGAACATTGCACAGAAATGCTGACTGCAGGCAAGTATATCTGGTGCCCGACCAGTGAACGACCAGCTTGTGTGATTCAAAAATCCTCTCCTCTACATAGTCCTTGTGTTATACTTGTTACAAAAGTTTCACATAGATTTCTTACTGTTTTTTATTCCGTTTCACTGATAGTGTTAAATATATGAAAGTGTTTTAGACTGAGAGTCTGTCTTGTAAATTATACCAACTACACTCCGCTACAAAAGTATTGGGACAGTGAATCCAATCCCTTTATTTTTGCTGTTGTTTAGTTTTGCCTGTGCAGACTGTGTAGTAACCAACATGAAAAGCAGAGAGTCTAGGTGTGAAGCTGAGAGAAGATGAAAAATCAATCAAAGCCATTGCACAAATATTGTACCTAACCAGTACAACTGTTTGGAACGTCCTGAAGAAGAAAGTCATCACTGGTGTGCTCAGTAACAAATGTTGAAAAGGTGGACCAAGGAAAATAACAGCAACTTTCTGTAAAGAAAAAGCTAAAACAACTGTTAGTGACATCAGCGACAAACTCCACAGGGCAAGAGTGAAGATATCACAATTTACTGTTTGCAGAAGATTTCACGAACAAAACTCCAGAGGCTGTACCAGAAGATACAAACCACTAATTAACAAGACGAATAGGAAGACAAGGCCGGAATTTTCCAGGTACAGAGAAAAGCCTCAGAAATTCTGGGACAAGGTTTTTATGGACTAATGAGAAGATTAACTTTACCTATTGATGGAAAGGCTAAAGTTTGGAGAAAGAAAGGATCTGCTCATTATCCCAAGCATACAAGATCATCTATGAAACACAGTGGATATAGTGTTATGGCTCGGGCTTGCATGGCTTCTTGTTGAATGGGCTCTTTAATCCTCATTGATGATATCACTGCCACACTTATGTTTGGTCATGCTTCATTACTGTTCCTTGTCTCTCCTTGCTTCTCTTTGTCTGGTCTTGTTTGGGTTTGCCATGTGCTTTTCTGATACAATTCTGTTTTGTTCTGTTCTTGTCTCTGCACTTGCTCCACCCTGTCCTTAATGTTTCCCATCTGTGTTTTTTTTGGAGCACTGCCTGTTTTTAATCAACTACAGGTGTTTCTAGTCCTTGTATTTAGCACCATCCATCTTGCCCTCAACTCAGACCAGTTTCTCAGTGCCTTCTGCTGAAAAACAGATGGTGTTCTTGAGAGGATGACATTCATATGTTTTGTGCCAGACAATGTTTTGGTAGACAAAAAGTTCAATTTTGGTCTCATCTGGCCAGAACACATTTTTCGATACATTTGGGGAGTCTCCCACATAACTTTTGGAAAATTAGCCTTCCTATTTTAGTCTGTAAGAAAAGGCTTTTTTCTGGGCACTCTTCCATAAACCCCAGCTCTATGTAGTTTATTGCTTATTGTGTTCACATGAACAGATACTCTAGTCTCTTCTTGGGAACTCTGCAGCTCCTTCAGGATTAATGCCCTATCTGTCTGGTCTTTAGGTGGGTGGCCCTCTTTTGGCAGGTTTGTTGTCCTGGTACTCCAGGGGATCATCAGAGATTTGGATATTTTTTATAACCCAACCCTGATTGTCCTTCTTAACATCTTTGTCCCTGTCTTGTTTTGAGATCTCCTTTGCCTTTGTGGTATTGTTTGGTTAGTGGTGCCTCTTGCTTAATGGTTTTGCAGCCTCTGAGGGCTGTATATGAAATTTAGGATTGCTGTTTATTAGCGAAGAGAGTTTATTAGTGCTCTTCTGACATCAGCAGCAGGGGTTGAGTTTTGGGTTGATGAGCTCACCAGTGCATCTTTCTTGTTAATGATATTCCACACAGTTCATATGGGAAATATTAAGGTGTGACCGATGTCTCTAACTGTTAGACTAGATAAAGAAAACCAAATTAAAAAGCTTAATATCCGTTTTTTGTTGAATTTCTCCTTGCTGCAAGACTTATTTGCTGTTAACCTTTGGTTCACAGAAATATGTCCTTATACTCAATGTAGAATTTGCTGATATAGCCAAGAATTAATAGGTCCATTAATAATGATGAGCTGGCCTGGACCCAAGGCAGGAAAGCAGCTCCATCCATGATACTGCCATCCTCATGCTTATCATTTGGGATGAATGAAAGAGCACATTGGTTTCCTTTTTGCTATCCTGCCATGCCCACTGTTCTTGTTCAGTGATTGCTTCATGCTGTTAATGATATTCATCTATACGCTGAAGTGATTAAAGATTTGCTTCAATTAGCACACGACTAAATTGGTTGTAATAACAAATGGCAAATATACACAAAGGTTTAATGGTTTAGTCAAATTAAACCTTTAGAAAGTGTCTATGCAGGGATCTGTCTACTATCCAGCTTTCTACAATCAGCTTTCAAGATATTGACACTGGTCTGATCTGGTGTGCTTGCATGAAGCTTTTGGATAAATGCAATATTATTCATATTATAAACACTGAAATATATGTAAACCTTTAACTTATAAATTCAAATGTCTTTACATGTCACTTTTTCAAAGATACAACACCAAAATTTGGCATAAACCAAATGCCCATGGTTATCAACACCTTTTCATCCACCTAGCAACACCACAGCAACACCATAGCACCCAAAGCTATACCATACTACCTAGCAACCAACATTAATATCACAGCAACACTGCTAAGCTGTGATCACTCTGGCTATTTTTTAAATACTGTATAATTAAACAAATGAGCTGTGAGTGTGTGAGCATGCCAATCAATGAGATATGTGTACTTATATCGTAACACTCAAAAAATGTGTTTAATTCTGTCCATAATATACAATGGAATATCTTGTTGATTGATTGATTGATTGATTGATTGAAAAGCTGCTGGAAATAATGCCCTTTAGAATGAAATGTTAAAAGATGGCTAGTCTCCTGAAAAGGTTTGGTTATTTTATTCTTAGTCACAGGGGAGTGACACTTTCCTATGGCAGATGATGAGATGATGATTAATTGTGAGAATGATGCAATGATAGATAGATAGATAGATAGATAGATAGATAGATAGATAGATAGATAGATAGATAGATAGATAGATAGATAGATAGATAGATAGATAGATAGATAGAGAACATATACCTAATCTTCAAAAAGCTGTCTTAAAACCAAAAACTGCGTCATAGCATCGCATCATTCTGAATGAGTCATATTATTGTGAAACACCAGAAATCCTTTCAGGATGGGGAATCTGTCAAAGAAGCCTTCGCTGAGGCAGCTGACTCCAAGATTTGATAAACAAAACTGAGATAGTGTCAGCTATTAAAGTCATTCCATTGTCCAGACACACAATTGCTTGCCGCTGTGAGATGAAGGCAGAGGATTAAGTGCTTTTCACTCCAATTTGACAAAATCATAGATGTCATCAATACAGCACAGCTGAAAAGTGAGCTGGTTGAGATGGTTATGCTTTATTCTTGGAGTATTTTGAGGCTGACCCTCATTTACAGTGAGTTTAATAGGTTAACCTGTCTATGAGAACAACAAACGTAACCAAGGTAGCTGTCAACCTGCTCAAACTGAGGAAAATACGTTAATGTTACCTACCTATCAAGAAGATGTTAAGCACCATCCTCAACTCATTCAGAATTTGCAAACCTCTCCACCATACAAACACCTGTTAGCTGTTCTTTTAGCTCTGCTGTCTCTGTATGTGTACCTGCATGTTCTCTCCCATGCCTCTCCCCTTCACCATCCAGTGCACAAGTAGGAATTCCTCCTGCTGGTATGCTGGAATTGTCAGGCCAAGACACTTACATTACAGTGCCATATACCTTGAACTTTTGCACACTTTATCATATCAAGACATGGCCTACCTAAACTGACAGCCCAGGCAAAGAGAGTGCCAATTAGTGAAGCGACTGAGAGGCCCATAGTCACTCAGGCCCACAGAACACTTTGTCATGTGCTCCACAAATATGACCTTTATGGAAGAGTAGTAAGAAGAAATCAATATAAATTCCCTTTTGCAGTTTACCAGAAGCCATGTAGGGGACACGGCAAGCAAGTAGAAGAAAGTGCTTTGGTCAGATGAGACCAAAGTTGAACTTTTGGCTTAAATGCAAAATGCTATGTGTGTACACATCACCTTGAACACAAAATCCCAACCTTGAAACATGGTGGTGGTTGCATCATACTGTGGGGATGCTATTCTTCAACAGAGACAGGGAAGATGGTGAGAACTGACGTGAACATGGATGGAGTTAAATACTGGCAAACCTGTTAGACCAGGGGAAGGTTCACCTTCCAGCAGGACAACTACCCTAAACATACAGCCAGAGCTACAATGGAAAACTTGAGATCAAAGCATATTCATGTGTTAGAATGGCCAAGTCAAAGTCCAAAGACCTAAATCCCAATGAGAATCTGGGGCAAGACTTTTTTGCTGTTCACGGACGTTCAATCTGACAGAGCTTGAGCTGTTTTGCAAAGAGCAATGGGCACAAATTTCAGCCTTTGGATGAGCAAATCTGGTAGTTTCTTTCTCAAATTCTCTGTCTATTTGTCACATTTAAATGCTTCAGCTCATTGAACTTTTAATATTTAATAAAAGACAAAGATAACATAGTATATTTTAATATAAGATAAAGACAGTCTTATATTAAATTTAGTTGGATGATCTGAAAAAATTAAATGTGCAAAAAGAAATGCAAATATTGAAGAAATTGAGACTTCTAGTTCACAGCACTGTTTGATGGCAAAACAAGCATCTCCAGTGGCTTTCACATGTTGTCAGGCTGCTGGTCTGCAGCATCCAGACTCTCTAATTGTTTTTTTCCTGAAGACTGTTCTCCTTATTCTTGAATTTATATAATTATGTTTGTCTGATATGGTTTGTTAGAACCATAAAACAGATTACAGTTTGCTTTATTGTGGCCTTTATCTCCGTGTGTGTGTGTGTGTGTGTGTGTGTGTGTGTGTGTGTGTGTGTGTGTGTGTGTGTGTGTGTGTGTGTGTGTGTGCGTGTCTCTTTTCAAAATTCATCTTAAAATTCTCATTTCTAAATCTGGTCTTAGCTGGTTCTTCTTTGATTTTCTTTTACTCTAATGAACAAATATTGGGATTATTTTATTTATGTTTTGTTATTTTACCTATTTACATAAATTTGGATTATTTATTTGATTATATTTTTCTAACTGTTGCTTTCATGACAATGTGTTTATATTTGCATCTTATTGAATTTTTCAATGTATTTCATTGTTACATTACTTATAGTTATGTTTTTCCAATCCTAGTCTATGTTTAATGCTTGACTTCACTAGAAAGGAGGCTCATCATGACTTTAAATATGATGGATGACTGACTGATTAGGCAGAGTTATCAGACTGCACCCCCTGGTGTCTGAAACTAACATCTTTTTCAAATGGTGCATGGAGCACTTTAGGCAGCTGGGTGTGAGACAGGTCGAGGGACTGTGAGAGGGAGATGTACAAAAGCACAAGCTAGTCACTCTCAGTAATAACCAGACTATTTTGCTTTATTGTAAATAGTGAATAAAAGTAATGTCTACAAATTAGCAAATAAGATTTGGTCATTAAGAGTGACATAGTGTCACTGAGCCTTTTTGTAGTGTCTGTGTGAGTCTGCAGGTCAGTAACCACTTAATTGAAGACATTAACATATAAATAAACACGTATTTCAAGTTGGACCTTAAGGGTCTGCTTGTACCTTTGACACGGGTACATTAATATGGTGTCTTGACGAGGGCAACATTTACAGCCACTTTTTGTTCTGTCAGTAAAGAGCAAATATAATTCACATCATGACTCTGTGAGTGTGTGACTTAAGTGCAACTCAAGCCTGAGTCACAGACTCAAGTGGATTCAATGAGTGCAGCACTTTTTACAATCAAGATAGTTACAAAGTGGGTCTGCAGGTATTCTTGCATAATAACTGTTTGGGATGAATACATTGATAGTGTTTTTATATGAAATGGTTGGTTGTAGGGAAACTTACTTTCCTGATTTGTTTACAGTTCTAGTGTCATGACTATAGCCTATTTCTTTCATCTCCAAAAGCACTACTGAACAAACTCATGTAATGCAAGTTTAATATGTAATGGGGACGGCGGCAAACCTGGGTAAAATCTGAAGAATTCTATTTGTTTGGGAATGTTTTTTGCTTATCTGTTATTGGAGTAAGTGGTGTAATAAGGCTACAATCTTCTCAAAATGACATTAAACAGTCTCAGTCATCAGGCAGAGTATACCTAACCATTTGTTGTTATAACTGTCTGTGAAGAGGCATTCAAACTCTTGAGACCTCTGCATTCACCACTGTTGCAGATGATTCTCAGTAAGTTCCTCTAGAACCAAGTATGGACCACCATGCACATATGCATATGTTGCAAACATGGTAACAAAAACAAGGGCACTATTGATCTTTCAAAAATTAACGGGTGGGCTTTTTGGGTGGGCAATAACATGCTGTTTTCTATTCTTCATAACTCAGGATCAGAGTAACCTACAGACATGATACACATATACCAAAGAAAGACCTATAGTGTGTTATGATAGGTGTATCATGTCTGCAGGTTACTCTGATCCTGAGTCTCAGGATCTAAGAGTTACTGTGCATCTGCAAAGAATTCTCAGTGCTTCACTTTTTGCACATTTTTTTTTTGTGTTACAGCCTTATTTCAAAATGGAATATATTCATTTTCAACACACAATACCCAACAGTGACAAAGTGAAATGCCTGCACCTATGCACATTTACTCTAAATGAGCATTTTAGTTCCCCTCAGTAAACCTCATAAACAATATAAATTACAAGAGAGAAGGCGATTCTCACACTTTCGTTCTACCACTGCTATGCTGCCTACATTCAGTCCATCTTTCCCACTTTTTCAAAGTCCAGTTTCTACTTGTATCTCGGCATGCCTCATTTAGATGTCACCATGGATAGCAGCCCTTCACCCTGAAATTCAACACTAAGGAAGCTGCTGCCTGAGCGCCTGTAGGCCTCTAGGACCATAATCCTCTCCATAATCTTAACTTTTTCATCTTGTTCTTCAGATGTCCAGCTGCAGAAGTATGAAGCCCTGGTGTAGAGCAGTAATCATTCACTACATATTGTGCAAACATGACACAGTTATGCAGATTACTCCTCAACAACATCTGTAAATTCAACCCTTTGTCTCTAGGGAGGCCACCGAGGTGCTTGTTTAGTCCCTCGTCTTAACACATTTCTCAGTCCTGACACCAAGGTGGTGGAACAAACTTCTCCTGGGTGTTCATAGTCATAAAAAGCTGAGCCGCTTGCTGTCTTCAAACACTGACTGCAGATCTCTTTCAGGAGCAGTTAGTTTAATCCTAATGTCTCCTCCACTATGATAAGTGATCTTAAAAACATTTTTTGGACCAAATCTTCTCAAAATTACAGTAAAACCGGTAATCAGACAAAGTAGTTCTCAACATATGGTGTAATACCTGTCTATGTAGGAGCCTTTAGAGGCATTCAAACTTTTGAGACATCTTTAGTAAAGACGCATTTAGTAAAGACGTGTGATTGCACTTAAATGTCTTACTTTGATTTTGTTGACATTCAGACTCAGTGTTGTGTATTTACAGTGCATCCAGAAAGAATCCACAGTGCTTCCCGTTTTTGCACATTTTGTTTTGTCTTATTACAAAATGGATTAAACTCATTTTTCCCTCAAACTTCTACACACAATTGAACATCCCTGGAGATGTGCACTGACACTCCCCATCCAATCTGATGCAGGTTGAGATGTTCTGCAAAGAAGAGTGGGAGAAACTTCCTAAAAAACCAGGTGTGCCAAGCTTGTAGTATCATCCTCAAAAAAATGATTGCTACTGTTAATACTTATGTACATTATATTGTTGTGCTTTTTTTTTTTTTTTGCAAATATATCAAACAAACTTTTCTTACTTTGTCATCATGGGGAATTGCCCAATTCTGACAACATAGAACACATCTGGTAATGTTTTGATGACATACATCACACCTGGTTCTATTTTGATATCATATAACACATATAACTGGCATATAATTGGGCCTATTTTGACATCATATAACAGATCTGGCCCTATTTTTGAACGTATCTGGCCCTATTGTGACATCATATAACACGTCTGGCTCTATTTTGACACTATATAACACATCTGGCCATATTTTGACACCATAATACACATCCGGTCTTGTTCTGATGTCATAAAACACATCTGGCCTTACTTTGACATCATATAACAATTCTGGCCCTATTTTGACCAAATATAACACATCTGGCCCTATTTTTACATCATACAACACACCTCAGCCTATTTTGACATCATATACCACATCTGGCCCTATTTTGACACCATATAACACACCTGGACCTATGTTGACACATTATAATACATCTGGCCCTATTTTGACATCATATAACACATCTGGCCTTTTTTTGACATCATACAACACATCTGGCCCTATTGTGACACCATACAACACATCCGGCCCTAGTTTATCACCATATAACACACCTGGTCCTATTTTGACATCATATAACACATCATGCCCTATTCTGAAACCAAATAACACACCTGGTCCTAATGTGACACCATACAACACATCCGGCCCTAGTTTGTCACCATATAAAACATCTGGTCCTATTTTGTCACCATATAAAACATCTGGTCCTATTTTGACATCATATAACACATTCGGCCCTATTTTCACCTCATATAACCAATCTGGCCCTATTCTGACATCAAATAACACATCTGGCCTTACTTTGACATCATACAACATATCTGGCCCTATGTTGACACCATGTAAGACATCGGGCTCCATTTAGAACACACCTGGAGCTATTTGACATCATATAACACATCTGGCCCTATATGTGAAGCCATATATCACGTCTGGTGCTGTTCTGATTTCATATAACACATCTGGCCCTATTTTTACGTCATATAACACATCTGACCCAATTGTGAACTCATCTGTCCCTATTTTGATGTCATATAACACATATGGCCCTATTTTGACATCATATAACACATCTGGCCCTATGGTAACACCATATAACACATCTGGCCCCATTATGACATCATATAATACATCTGGTTTGTTCTGATGTCATATAACACATCTGGCCCCATTTTGACGTCATATAACAGGTCTGGTCTTGTTCTGATGTGATATAACACATCTGGCCCCATTTTAACGTCATATAACAGGTCTGGTCTTGTTCTGATGTCATATAACACATCTGGGCCTATTCTGGTACGTTATATGCACATCACCAATAACGTGCAGATGAGCATAAGTTCAGCGTACTTGTACTCGTCTCCAGTGAGGCGGAGTGTTTCTGTAAACGTGGCCATATGAATGCGCCACATTACATCTACCACAACAATAAAGCACTGTGACCCTCCACCAGCCTCACTTCATCTCCCACTCACATTGCGGCGAAGGGGGCGGGGCTTGTCCCAATACGGGCGGGAAAAGAAAGTGATATGATCATCACTCTGGGTTTCAATTGGCTGCTGCTTTACCGCACTGCACCAAAGAGACGCGCCTCTTCTTATTGTGCTTGGTGGTGGGGGTGTTGGGGAGGGGGGGGGTGTTAGTCAAGGCAAGTTCAAGCTTTAAATACAGGCTTTGATCAACAACTTTACAGAAATGAGCAAGTCAGTGGCAACAGTGGCAGACACAGCTTACTGAGAGTGAGACGGAGAAAGTTCAAGTGGAATCAAAACTCAAAATGGGAACTCCTGTTTGACTCCAGATAGCAACAGAACAGGAAAAACATGAAATACAAACTAAAATAAAATTTAAAAATAACAAAAGCATAATCAAAAAAACAGAAGCTCTCAGATTCACCCAGAGTCCCATCAGGGACTGGTCTTATCAGGGTCCTTAGTGGACACTGCATATCTGGCTCAGCAGAACCATGGACGGCACACGCTGGAGACTCCGTGGTGAAGTCAGTCTGGAGTGTAGGCAACAGGGACACCCAGTCAATATGAGTCAGTGTAAGAGTGCAGACGGTGCCTCCGGCAGGCCTCGGTGTAACACCCTGACTAAAACAATCACCAGTTAACCAGAAACCTCTATTTTCTCCTTTTATCAGAATGAAATTAATTACCAAATGCTGAAATCCAGGCTTCAGCAGAGACTTCAGCAATACTGGTTCTGTGTCTGGGTCCTGAACAATGACTGAAAGACTGCCTCAGCTGGGGGCTTTGTAAAGCAGTATTACTGTTAGCCAGATAACTTTAACCAAATGTGTGAAAAGGCCAATATGAACGTAACTCCATGGTCTCCAATTGGACAGGCTCAACTTCTGTATGGCTAAAGGGAGACATTCTGCTTTGTGAAATATTCCCCACATTTCTTATCAGAATCAAGATAACTCATGATCTAGAGGGAAATAAGAATCTTTGGAGACCCTAATTCATAAGAAAAACAAACATGCAAACATTAATAATGAGTACCTGATTTATTTTTTGTTTTTGCCTGATTTTAGCAAGACAAATGTTTATTGGTTGAAAAATAAACAAAACTTATTCATGTGAAAATTTCTGTTGTGTCTACTTTATTATAATTTGTGCGTTTTATGTATGATGTATATACAAGACAAAATTGAATCACAGCAGTGTAACAACAACAAATTAACTTATGTTGATTTGTTTTATTTATTTTATTTGTAAATAATGAATGACAGTTCTGCCAAGTATTTGGGCCCCCATGGGCCTCTGGGCTCTGCTCCAATAGCAACAATAGCATAACAGACAAATAGGACTAGTCTAGCCAGTAAACAACAGTCATATGTCTAGGAAAAGATGAATATTAGGCAATATGGTCAAGTGAATTCAAATTCCAGTGTATGAATAATGACAGTATCCTTAGTGTTTATAATAGTATGTAAACAGTTAAGGTGAACTCCTGCATGACACACTATTCAAGAACATTATACTTCCATTTACCTCGAAAGTTGGATGTCGAAGTTAGGAGTGATCACCACAGTTGACCAAAATCCAGTCAAACACTCTTGATTTTGTACTCTAATTCAAACCATTTCCTCAAAACAGTTAGAATTTAATGTTTGCCACAAATAACTTCCAGTGTTTTATTGTGAATATAATTGAAATACATTCCACTTTTTATTTCCCTGGTATTTTTAGTACTGTATCAGGTTGCCATCAGGCCATGACTAGCCATGGATCTTTGATGGATCTTTAAGTTGCCTCTGTCCTATGTAAAGGCATCTCCATTACTAAAACCCCTCAAAAGAACATATTTTTATTTTTAAAGTGTGTAAACTAAAAGCTGGATGGTGTGGTTACATAAATTGGATTATAGCAAAGTTTCTCATCCCTGGTCCTGGAATCACCCCTGCCCTGTATATTTTAACAAATACCATGCAACTCTTAAGGCTTTGTTAATGAGCTGATTAGTTAAATCAGGTGCGGTGGGAGCAGGGTAAGCACTAAAAGGTTCCTGTTTTGATTCCCACTCCCTAGCTGCTCCCTGGGTGCCGTGGGCTGCCCACGGCTTTGGGCATAGGTACTCACTACCTTCTAAATCAAACCAAATGTTAATTTTCACAGCACATTACACAGGTGTATGGGTGAGTGAAAAACGTAAATAACAATAGAAAATGAAGATAAACAGATGTGTAATATAAATAGACTATATACATTTGAACTTACATTATACATACATTATTGCACTGAATTCACTAGAGTGTAGGTGTGTTTCACCGCATTGATGGGTTAAATGCAGAGGACAAATTCTCCTGTGTGCAACCACAATGGATCAATATGCATGTTTATATTTTGAATGTATGATTGGTTCTTGGCCTGATTCAAATTATTTATTTTAATTAAACAAATAGTTTGTACAAACTGATGGTTATCAACTGAAGATTTTTCTCAGAACAATAGGTTTATTAGCATTTAGAACCCAAGGCCAATTTTGTGGGATGTTTTCATAGTCTGATGTACTTTTATTCAACCAAAAATTACAAAACAATATCTACAGCACCCAGCCACATACCAGATATTGCTATTTTCAGGAGATCCTAGACGTATTTACCTTTGTCTTCATTTGAGGTGTAAAAACGAATATTTAAATGAATTTAAATAATTGTATGAATTTGACCACATTTTGATCAAAACTTGACTTGTGCATATCTATATTTTTTTATTTGCTTATAAGTACTAAAGAACACTTTGCATCTCAGAAATCTCCTTGGCAGTTGATCATACAGTGTTTTTGAGCTGGAAATGCAATAATTTGTGTTATTTATAATTAGATTGAAGGACATTTATAATAAGTTCTTCAAAATACTTGACAGTGGTCCAAATAAAAATATTTTTAAATGGATATCAGTATTATTCCTTCTCAGGACTTTTATTCTGAAATTTGAACAAAGAAAGAGAGCAAACAGACCCTCCCTTCTCTGAGTCAGTGACTTATTCAACCCTGGCCCCTCTCTGATCAGTCAGAATCTGTGTGCAGGCTGAGCATGTACACATGGACAAAGCAGTCAAACATGCACTGGAAGGATCCTTTGGCATTTCAGCTGGTAAATGAGTGATGTTTTAGTTGTTTTCTGAGCTGGATTACTCAGTGATGATCAATCACACATTAATATAGGGCCAGTATTGTGGTGTGTTATAGATCCTGAATTATGAAGCGTAGAAATGCATGTGACTGCTCACAAAGTGTGGATCTCAGGTTGTACAAGTTAAACTGTCGGTTATCAGTCCTTTTTAGGTTTGATGGATGAACTACTTCACTACATTCATCCTTTCTGGAGAATCCTTTCTTAGTGTTCTTTCTACAACCTTTATTATAATCAGATTTTTTTCTCAGAACGTAGTAGTTCTCAGTAGTTTCATTTATGAACAAACTAGTAGAACGTTTGAATTGTACCTAAAGGGTTCCCCTGCTGTGGAACAGCTGAGGGACAACACGCTCGAATCTCACTACAAGGAGATCAGCGCTCTGGTGAATCGAGCACAAAGAGTCGACTCCCCGTTGGACTCGGGGGTCGCGGAGTTGACTCCGACTCCTGACCAAGGTTGACGTTTTCTAGGCCAAAATGGCGCGTGCCATGCGTGCATGGCATGTTAAGAGTGCGTTTGTTTTCTCGGTGCGTGTTTAGCGCAGGCACTACGGTAGCATCGCGGGCAGGGGCGTGTGCACGCAGTGGAGGGAGAAGGTAGCTGGAGCTCCGCGGTCGCAGCCTGCGTTTTGTTGTTTGCCGTCAGCCTCACAGCCTTGGCGGAGAGGGAGGAAGAGGGAGAGTGGGAGAACACAGGAAGAATGAGAGCAGTCTTCCAGCTTCCAGAATCATGAATGGTGCCCTCTACACCTCGTTTTTCCAGGGCCAGCTGGAGTCCGCGCTGGAGCAGGTGGTGCAGCTCGCCGTGCAGGAAATCACCAAGAGCGTCGGCGCCAGCCTGGGCTCCATGCTGCTGGAAACGGCCTCCAAGGAGCAGGAGAACCAGCGGCTGAGGACCAAGCTCCAGGGCGGAGATGGCAAGGCAAGAGGCGCCGAGGAGCCTGCGGGAGCCAGAGCCGAGCTGCGCGACTCCTGCGCAGGCTTACAGGCGGACTCGCTCCGCCTGGAGCAGAAGAGGAGAGCTGTGGGTAAGGAGAGGAGCCGAGTCGCGGCGGTCGTGCGGGGTAGGCTGAGCTGCGCCATGTCTCGGTTTGTGCTCGTTCCCCAAAAACACGAGAAGGAGGAAGGAAAGGGGTTGTGGGTGGAGTTGGAGGGCAAGCTCCTAAATGTGCGCAGTAATTGCGCAGCTTTTGCGCAGCTCTGGTTTCCACTGCAGGATGGGGCTTGGTGGCGTCTGTTTAGATCAGTCCGGGGTTAGTTTAAGGCTCCGTGTGAGCGACTGATACCGTGGCCTATGTTTATCGAACAGCAGTCATGTAGGGGGTAGTGAACGTTATAAACTGCCCCTTGACTGGACTGGAAATGCCTCTCTTAACCCTTCGTTTCAACCCAATCGCGTCCGCACTGGCCTGTACATAAAGCTGCACTTGTGACCGGGCTAAGTTCCGGCCTCAGTAATGACTCCGAGGCAGCACGTTTCCCTGGACCACCCTTCAGCACCCCCGGAGTCTCGCGCAGGCTGCTCGTGTCCGTCTCCAGTGGCCGCTTCGGCCGTGACGCCGTTGTTGTTGAGCAGCTTCTTAGCGCTGCTTTTCAGATCGCTGTGACGGAAGAGCTCCTTTCCCCCAAGAAGTGGCCAATGGAGGCTGATCGGAGGAGGCCACGCCCCGTCTCGTGTGGGCGGGGCGCCCGTCACGAGCAGGGGGCGGGGTCTCTTCTACTGCATAGGCCGCTCCTGCTGCATCCCGTGAAAGGCCAAGTGGTCCAACATCTGCCAACAGAGAGCCTCAGATCAGCCTTTAGATCATTTAGATCAACCTTCAGAACCCTTGGCCAGTGTTGTGCAACGTTATGATACCTTGGCGTACTTTTACTTGCCCGAACATGATGAACGTATTTGTAGGAGGCAGTCACCTATGTTAGATGTTGTTCCTTTTAGGAGATGCCGGGCTACTCCAACTGGTCTTCATTTTAGATGGGAAAGTCAAAGCTCAAATACAAGTACTAAAGAAGTATTTGTAATGTATAGATTGGTATTTATAAGTTGGTAACAAGTTAATTCCAGCTGTTGTCCAGGCTGAATTAATCACTGATAATTCATCACACAATGAGGAGGCCATTATGGTTAGATATGGTAATATTCTTGAAGTTTGTTATGACCAAATAACCTCATGGCTGTACTCTAATCCTGAAATATGAAAATCACATAACGGCATGCAGATCCCTGTTTCTAAGCGTTAATATGCACCATATAAAGTGGTGGGACCCCTACACATTACACCTGCAGGAGTGTTTAGAACATTCCACAGCCTCTACTTGTCTTGGAAGGCTTTCTTCTGTTTTGTAGCGTGTCTTTTGGGATGACTCATGGCTCATTAGGGATGGCTCATTCATCCCAAAAGTGTTGGATGGGGTTGATGACAGGGCTCTGTGCAGAGCAGTAATGTTCTACACCAAACTCATCCAACTATGCATTTCTGGACCTTGTCTTGTGCCCAGAAAAGTTGGAACAGAAAAGAACGTTCCCCAAACTATTTATACAAAATTGGAAGCATACAATTGTCTAAAATGTCTTGGTACACTGAAGCATCAAGGGTTTCCTTTACTGGAAGTACAGCTGGGCAGTTCATCCTAAATAATAGTATATCAAGATGTATTTTGTACAAGATGTAAAATAATGGGCATATCATAATGTAGCATCTGTTATGCAAGTTACTGTCTGTGAACAATTCAGTGGAACTTGAGTGAATCATTTCTGTGGAAATGGTTTGTTTTCTGGAGGTATGACAGTCTTATTGAATTGATGCCATAGAAACATCACAATTAAGGGTTACTATTTAAGCATATAGCATGATGTTTGTTACAATTAACTACTGAAACTTCACATACTTTGTTTTTTCTCTTATTGTAACATTTTTTGCCATTTGTCTTAAACATATCCAAGTATGAGGTGTTTTATTTTTAGTCATATTGCTCAGACCTACCTGAAATTAAGGGGTGTAGCTCAATTCCTAAAAAAACAACTTCAAAGCATTATCCCTCCTCCACCAAACCTTTGGCACAGTGCAGTCAGAAAGCTAACGTTGTCCTGGCATTTGCCAAATTTCCAGAGAGAGAAATGTGGTATTCTAATGCACTCAGCAGCTCCACTGTGTAACTCTACGGTCTGCCAATTCTGAGTTGCTGTGGTTTGAACACATTTGATCATGAAATATCTAGGAGTAATGATTTTATAAACTTTTGGAAAACGGAATTCTGTGACAAGGGGTGTTCCCAAAACCTTTGTCCATGTAGTGTAAATGACAGCATTATGGTGTGAAAATGTGCTGTAATATTTTACATTTTGTTAAAACACAAGCTCTGCATTGGAAAAATGTTTTCATGCCAAAACAAATTTTATGCCACTTTTGTCTCTCAAGTCAGAAAAAGCTGCATTTGGTAATAAGGTAATGAGCCCCATCTTTGTTTTGGAAAAACAGTACATTTTAAGTATATCCCCAAATCCCAGACTGAAAAGGTCAGACCAGGCCACGTAGTCACAAGTCACAGTAATTCTGAGCTGCTGAAATTTTGTACTTTTTAGCTGCAAATTTAAACATTTGCCTCTGAAGGTCTTAGGTTTATGGTGATAGGTATTATGACAGTGGATTCTTCATCATTATTACTAGTAGTAGTAATAGTATTTTAAAATGTTTATTTAATAATCAAACCTCCATAAGAAAGCCTTCTTCCCCTTCATATAGTTACTCTTTGGAATAACAAACATTCTATTGGAACAGTTCAGTGTCTCTTGGTTGAATGAAGGAATAATATTAGTATTGGGCTCATTAAGAACTCATTTGGAAAACCAGTCACATAGTTTTCATAAAGTTTACCAGAGGGTTATTAGTAGTGTTTAAAATAAGATGTACTTAAGCAGGTGTTGATATTCTTCCATACGTTCACATTCCTTTAAGAAAAAGTGTTTACTAGGAACACTTTCCCTCAAATAAGTGATGTTTCAGCAATAGATTGCATTCAGTATGATTTCATATTAAAGAAAAGAAAAATACTGTCTCTGCTGTCCATGGAAGGCTTTCTGCTAGATTGTGAAGATTTGTTCTGAGGATTTGACTGCATTCAGTGACGGGTCACTTCTAAAATAGCCTTTATAATGGCCTGATTAGAATTCAGTACTTTATTGCAAAATACTGGGATTTACAGTGTCAGTGTTACAAAAGAAGTGCAAAATGTGCTTATTCATTGCATTAGTGCTGAAAAAAGTTGTTTTTATACTTTTAGCATTGTCATTACATTGTGGAATTGTGGCATGTATTATATCAAAGCTTTCAGAAAGCCATATTTTACAGCATAACATTTATAAAAAACACATTTCTATAGGAAAATGCTGGAACCCTTTGAATTTTCATAGCATCCTGCATGGCTGTGGATTAAATGTTTTCAGAATATGTGATGGATAATGTACATACTTACGTACCTTTGGCAGTTTTAACCCCTTAAACTCAAGGCTCATTATTCATGTTTTAACTTTAATATGCACAGACTTCTAATAATACTTCAGTAGTTATTATGAATGGCTCAGTATGTGCTATACATTTTGTATTGTTTACTGTAAAATTGTTTATTAAAGTATTAAGTAACTACTATGTTATAGTCAATGTCCATTATGACGTTCATAGAACTGAGCAAGTCATTGTAGATACTGAGCTTGGCGGTAACATTAAGTTGCTGCTAAACAAGCCAGAGCACAGCTTTATTTTCTAATATTGTACTTTTGTGTTCATTATTATTATGTCATTGGTATTACTCAAATTAATTCATTTATAATACACAATAATCCTATTAGTTGTAGGTACTGAAAAAGTCATGGTAAATAAAGACTATTAGTAGACTTTTGGGATCATTTATTTACCCAGTATTAACTGCAATGTGATCTACATCATTGTCATTTTGGGACAATTGGTAAAATAATAGCATAATTATGCAGTTACACACTTAAAGAGCAATGAACATTTTTATAATAATAATAGTAATGATTAAGAATATTCACATTGGACTTGGAATGTACAAAAATGATTAAATATCATAAGTGACTCAAATAAATTTAAACCACTGGTTTTAAACAAAGTCAGCATGCCAGCTCGTTCAGGTTAATGGGCTGTCCTTGGGTTGCAAAACTCGCTGTTCAGAATAGATTGCGGTTTTTATGTCATGGGTCGGACAATTTTTTGGCTCAGCAAAAAAAAAAAAAAAAAAAAAAAAAAAAGAAGACACACTAAAGTGATGTCACTTCAAAAGTCTGGCCTTCTTCAAACTATTACAATTGTTCTATGAAGACCACTTGCCTTGTGTGCTGTTAATGGTGTTTGCTAGTTCTTCTGTGTTCTGATACTCACTATATTGGGCTGAATGATTTGCTCTCAGTGTGTATGAGGTGTTTTTACTCGTCCCCCATGAGGCAGAGGTAGTATTATACATTTTACATGAACTTTGCCTGAGTTTGAGTCAGATATTGTACAAAACTGACAGACTGACTACATATTGGAATGTGCAGAGAAATGCCAAGGTCAGGTCAGGTGCGTGATGACCTGGAACCCTTCCACAATGTTTTACATAATGGATAAGTCTAGAGGAGATGGTGCTTTCTGCTACAGATGTTTATCTATTGCTTGAACAAACAGTAAAGAGAACTGCGTTCTACAATATGATGCGTGCAATTAGTTGGCATCAATTACATGCTTACAGTACATGCATGCCGATCCATACCTGTCACACTCTGTGTCTGGAGGCACCATTGTTGTGGGTCATTGGGTGCACTGCACTCTTTTTCTTCATGTTAGACGTCACTGTCTCGAGCCCTAACAAAAGTAGACAAGAGAACAGAGCAGCAGGACTGTCTTAAGTCAGAGACATTAAGATTGAGTGCTAAAATATGTACAATAGTGTAAATGCAGTAGGCAATTTCAGTGAGCAAATATAATATTGATGATCTTTTGATGACTTATTAATAATTATTATAATTAAGTAAAGGCCATCATGTGTTTTTTATAATTAACTAATCTATAAGGAATGTGAGAGAGCTGTGTTTTAACTACACCCAAAACCCTCCAAAAAAGCCACAGAATGAAAACAATCTGAATGGTCTGCCGTGTGTGTGTGTGTGTGTGTGTGTGTGTGTGTGTGTGTGTGTGTGTGTGTGTGTGTGTGTGTGGTGAAGTATGGACAGTGCATGGACTTTTCCAAAATTAGGAAGTTTCAATTTGGGGCAGCCGTGGTCTGATGTTTAGGGAACCAGCCTTTTGACTGCAAGATTGCTTTTTGGATTCCACTTAACTTCCCAACTGCTTCCTGGGTGCTGTGGATATGCCTCTCCGGGCATATATGCTCACTGCCCCTCTTGTGTGTGTACATTCAGTGCATATGTTTCCCTGGGTGGTGATATGTGGATGACAAATTTCCCTGTGTGAAAGCACAGTGGCTCTATATGCAAGTTAACGTTTTTACCTTTAGTTTAATTTAGTTCACATTGAGTACAAAGCTTTGCAGACACACAGATTGTGTAAATATGGTATTTTTTCAGTTTAATAACTTTGGTTTAGCTGATATGCTGATGTGTGTGTGTGTGTGTGTGTGTGTGTGTGTGTGTGTGTGTGTGTGTGTGTGTGTGTGTGTGTTTCACTGGTTTATTTAGAGGATTCGGCTGCAGTCAGAAATAGAGTGGGGTAGTGAGAGCTGTGTGAGACAGATGGCCTTAGAGGTGACGTTGCTGCAGACTGACTGCAGTCATTTCATCTGGAAGCAAAATACAGTAATTGCTACAGCTGGATGATGCGTCATCTGTTCAGCTGCTATCAACAGTGTTGATACCAATTATGGTGTTGACTTTGGTTTTAAATTGTTTTTAAGAACTGGTCAGTAACCAAATATGGATGGTGGTTTGTTAATTTATGTTTAGCCTGTATTTTAATGTCCACACTGTGCACTGTGGACTAAACCAATTCATAAATTTAGGTTATAAATTATGTTTATTAATTACATTTACAAACATCTGCTGTTTGTAGAAACAAAACAGTACAAATCAGACAGATTTAATTCTCAACACAAGTAACAAAAAAAGTTTTCTCTATATTCAACAGAAAATGCAGAATGATTCTACTTGATAGAACACATCTTGCCCTCCACACGCTGAAGATTTCCAGTGGGGGATCAAAGCAGCCTCAGAGCATCACCAAGCAACCACCATGCTCTGTTGTAGGCAGGGTGTTTGTTTTTTCGGCATATGCTATAAGTTCTTCCATCTCCAGAGATATCACTTATGCAAAGCCTCATAATAGTTCCAGTTTTGTTCATTGCTTCTCAGAGCAGAATCCTAAAATGTCTATAGTAAAGAAGTTATGTCAGTGTAGTGTGTCATTTCATACAGTTTAGTGATTTAGAACTTAAACTTCCACCAGCACCCTAATAATAAGAAATGAAGGAATAAACATTGTGTTTGCAGCTCCTGCACTAAGGCCTAAACTGTGAGTTGAAATGATAGAGGAAGTGGTTGGTACGGCTAAAAACAAAGATGGCAAAATTGCATCTACTGCACTACCTGCTAGCTGACATATCAGATTTTCTCTAAAGATTGTCTGGTTGTGGGCTGCTTATGCCTGGCGCTCACTACAGGATTAAATATATTGAATGATGCTGAAAAAGTGAGAGAAACCACACATGACCTAAATTTTCACTGAATTTCACTGTGCTTGATTGCTGTTAGTCAAAAAAAGCCCCCATATGACACAATCTTTCCTGAACGAAACACCACATACTTCCAGATTATGCACAGACCGATGGCTCTGAACCTCAAACTCTTGCTGAGGTTTCTCATGAACTGCTACGTAGCTTAGAAAAGGACACAGAGCAGAAAATAATGTAGAAAGAGCTGTGCTGGATAAGAAAGGGTTAATAGGGAACACTGGAATGCATGCTTGTGGCGAGCACACTGATGAATGACACGTTTCAGCAATGTTCACATGTTAGTCACCTTCTATAGTTGTTCATTTAAAAGCCTTTTATCTGGGCAGTAAGCTTTAATTATCTTGAATAAATGCAGTAAATAGATTAATTTGATAAAGTCAAAAAATAATTCTTTTCTGAATATTGAAGATTCTATTCTCCTTAATAAACCCCATTCATAGTTTAATGTCCAATCTCTGTAGGATGTGCAGGTAATAAACTTTTAGTAAACTTTTATACTTTCTACACCTTTTTAGTGCATCAGTTTTATTATTTCTATTTTTTTATATTGTTAAATTTTCTACCCACACATAGGGAGAGCAGGCCAATTTTGCTCTCCCTATGACTCCGGCTACCAATGGCAAGCAGCATGATCCAGGATTCAAACTCGCAATCTTCGGATCATAGTTGTAGCGCTTTAGATCACTGAGCCACTCAATCAGTTCTTGATTCTTGTGTGCATGCATGCAACATAAATTGGGACATACATCACTTTTATGTAAGTTTTTCTGTAGTGTTTTTGGGCAACAGGATTAAACCCTTAACAGATATGGTTGCGATCACTTGGAAATCGGGAGGCCTTTTTTAATTGTTGTCTTCTATCTTTTTCTGTTTCATCCACATCCAGGGAGGTTGGCTACAGTGCCATGGGCTGTACACTTCTTAACGGATGCTGTGCACAGTGGAAGCCGGAATATTAAAATCTCTGGATCTCTTTGGTTCTCACATCCACTGTCAGTTCTTTGCCCCTCTTGTCTCTCTGCTCAGTGCAGAACATTGACACAAAGGTTGTGTCAGGAGTGCCAACATTTTGGTCATGACAGTGTCACAGTGACCCACAATTTGAAACTGCTGTAACTCGTTTGCCCATTATATGCTGTTTAAATCTTGATGAACATCTTGATTTCACCATTCTCTCATCTAAGATTTTCATTTGCCTGGATAAACTGCTGAAAACCTCTTTGTAGTGGTTCCATCAGGTAGCATTTCTTCCAATTCCAATTACTTTCCATGGCATTTTTTTCCTGAAGCAACATAAGTAATATTGTCAAACAAACACTGGAGTAATCATTGTCCAACAGTTTCCTAATGCCGTTTTTTCCCTTTGTGTTCTCTGTCCGCAGAGAATGGTGGGTAACCAAGAGATGGGAAGGGTACACGGTTGTGTCCTGCAAATCGGCTAAATTGTAGTTTGCATTTCTCGGCTGTATAAGAAGGGTTCTTACCTTTGGAAGAGACTCCCTTGGCTGCAGTCGGGACACAGCTAGTGTTCTGAGGTTTTCTCTGTCTGCATTCCCTGCAGGTCAGCTGAAGATGGTGATGGAGCGAGTTCTGGAGTTTGCGGTGTGTGAACTGACCAAAATCGTAGAGGACAGTTTTGATGACCTCCTGCTGGAGCTGTCAAAGGCAGAGCGGGAGCACGAGAAGCTCAGGGAGCAAATCAAGGACATGGAGGATAATGGAGTCCGAGAAGAGGAGCCGCAGGAGCAGAAAAACAAGACGGACTCACCAGGCAGCTCGGACGGAGCAGGGGCTAAAGAACAGGGACCGGAAATGACCGAGAACACAAATGGTACCCGTTTACATACATCGTCCACTACATCTATCTTTTGTCTTTGATTCTAGTTCTTTGTTGGAGGCAAATTTCTCCACTAGAATGGGTTTGGTGTGAAATGGGTGCAGAGAACTCAGTTGTACTGATAGGATGTAATCATGACTTTTATTTGCTATCCAGAACCTCCAATTAATCTACATGTAATGTTGATGGTAAAATAGTGGCAAATCCCAGAAAATAACTTAGCTGCATAATGCCCTGCTGGTTTCTGCGCTAACATATCGTACTGTATGTGTAATAGGTAGCTATAAATGCCGTCGCCATCACACAAAAACCTAGTATGTCCAAACGTCAGGTTTACAGTAGAAGGTGAAAGCTTAAATTTCTGTTGAAATCCATGTATGTAGAACTTCTCAATTTATTTCATGAGATACCTCTCATAGATCATTTGTCATGAAATGTTCACAGTAGAGATACTATTTTCCTTCTTACAATGGAGTGGAACACCAACCTGATTGTGAAGCTGTTATTTTACGGTAAAATGCTGTTTTGATTTGCGTCTTTTTTTGTTTGTTTGTTTCTTTTGATATTTTGTTTGCCCCGTGCTGAACTGCATGAACTTCCATCTGGTCTGTTTGCAGCCTTTCTATATGAAAGGCTTGGCATGGATTTAGCTGAAATCGGGAAAGCAGGAAACCCCTAAATGAATGAGCACGCTGTAAACTGTGGTTTATTTTAAAAATAGCACTTTTAGGAGCAGCAGCTCTAAAGCATGTCTTTTCTGAGAGTTGTATAAGCTGAAGCATTACAGCAGTTTTCTTGTTTTATAAACTCATAAAACAATGTTATTTGACACTTTCTGACATTTTACTTACATTGAAGCTTGAAACAATGGAAATGGTGTTTGATAGATTATGTAATTATTGCTAATTACATAATATTTTTTTATACATTACTTACAATAAGTTAGGGGTATGTGGCTAAAATGCACTCTGATCTGTACATGTGACCTCCTCTAAACTTTTGAATGCACATGTCCAACTGTTCAGTGTTTCTGTACTTTTTGCACAACTTGCTGCTCTGTAACAAGGAGCATAATGGTAAAATTCACAACCGGTCTTTTAATCCATGAATCAACTGATACATTTTCTTTTTCAATTAGAATTTGCATTTAAACAGTCAGGTCAGACCATTCAAAACAGTTTACACCAACATGGTCTGCGTGCTAGATTACATGCAAGGATACCTGACCACACCAACAGGCACAGGCATTATCATCATGGGAGCATTTATGCTAGACTTGGGACTGATGTTCACTGATGAAAGTCGATTCACACTGAGCAGAAGTGATGGCTGCCAAAGATGTTGGAGACCTCAAGGAGAGTGCTATGCGTCAGCCACCAGTCACCAGATGAGTCTTTGGTTGTGGTAGTGTTGTAGTGTGGGCAGGTGTGTCTAGTCAATACAGAACTGCCCCACACTTTGTGAATGGTACTGTGACGAGCTCTTACTACATGAATATCATTAATTGCCTATGCATGAACAACACCGGCCTGATTTCATCTTCATTGATTACAATGTTCCAGCTCATCAAAGTTGCATCATTAGTGAATGGCTGCTGGAGACTGTAGTACCTCAAATGGAGTGGCCTGCACTTTCTCCAGAAGCGCATTCCATAGAAAACATATGGACTCAGCTGAGTCTCCATCTAGAGGCTCATAACTCTGTACCCCCAGAACCTCAATGACCTGATGGCCACCCTTCAAGTGGAGTGTGATGCCATGCCTCAGCAGATAGGGATGATATTCGAACTTCGACCATTATTAGAAAATTCGAGTTTGATGGATGTTTTAGGGCCAATTTTCATCAAATGCGGATTTGAAATCGCTGCTGGAATTTAAAACAACAACTCGTACTGTCACGACTGGACAGAGCGACGCACAGATATAAATACAGCACTTTAATGGGACAAAAGCGATAAACAGAGTCAAACAGTCCAGATCAATAACAGACAGGCGAGACAAAACCAGAATGGAAAAACCAGGGACGAAGTCGAAAAACAAGCAAAGATCAAAAACCAGTAGAATAAATACAGGACGAGACAAAAGGCAGGAGTCAGGAAACGGAAACGGCTCAAACACGGACAGACTGATAACGATAAACATGGGTATCGTGTAAAGGGTTACAAGGCAAAGCTATACAGGTGAGTACAGGGCCAGGTGAGTACAATCAGAACTCCGGTGATCAGAATGTGAGTGAGTCAGATTCAGGTGACAAACTGGAGGATTCTGGGAATTGGAGTCCGGAGAGACTGAGGGGTCCATGACGCACGTTGATTTCCACCCTGCATGTTGTTTACTTTATACTTCCGCTTGACATCAATAAATAATGAAATAGTCCGAATGTGCTAAGAAAACAAGTGTAAAACACAAAACAGTAGTAAACATGAACAGTTCTACACTACTAGTTATGTCTTCTTTGTGTAAGAATGCACAATTAGTTAATTGCATGATAATAAAGGATTGAATGATGAATTGTTTACAGGACACTGTGAGTTCGTGACTACCTGTGGATGATGGCCTGTTTAAGCATCATGTATTCATGTTGAAAATACAAAAATACATGCACAAATGAGCATCGTCATTGACATTTTTTGTTGGGGTATACCCACTACTGTTGTTGAGAATCTCCACCACTGATGGAATGCTTCTACATAAATGCCCTACTTTCATGATATCACCGTATCATGAATTTTTTGTTTTTATGTTTTCATTTTTTCCATAAATTTTCCTAACTTTTTGTGAGTGGTGTATATTCATTACAGTTGGCTGCAGTGATAACAGGTGGCTAACACAGTTTGTGTAAATATTAATCACTCTTCTGTGGTTACTTTGTAAATCATGTACTTGAGGAAAAATAGAAGCAAACACTCAAATCCTAATGCATATTGTTTGGTATCTCTGTGTAATAATAGCAGTGATTTTACTATGTAGATATTTGAGCTGTGTGAGCAAGAATGGAATTAAGGTTTTACAGACCAGGTTATGTAAAAGTTTTGAATGGATAATCTCTAGATGACACATCAAACTCATAGAGAGGGGCAATATGATTAGTGTATTTTGAAAAAATACAGTAACAGCAGGATGAGTATGATCTAAAACGGTATATTGCATCAGTATAAATATATTTATAAGTTTGATTCTATGATCCATTATGATCCAGCTCAATGTTGGGATTTGAATGATTGAGTTTAATACATTACAGTATGAAACAGTTGACAATACATTACAGTAATGCAGCAGGTTACAACTAAACAGTAAGATACAGTATAATGCACTATGGAACAGTATGTTATGATATAATGAAACATGGACATACAATAACATCATGTGCAACAAAATTCTATTTATATTATAGAAACAATAGTAATAGTATGGTACCATAATACGGTACAATATAATTTGTAGTATATAATACTGTAGTTACATTTTTGACTGTAATTGTATTTTGACCATTGTGGAATATTTTAAATTATGTAATATAACAGAAAACCAAATATAGCTGTAAATAAACTGTAAAGGTCACCACTGTACAGCCATTTTAGCAGAGATTAGGAATAAATATCAGCAATTTACACAATTTCTAGCAGGCAGTTACCTCACTCAGTCAACAACGAATGGCCCTGTGTGTTTGTGATGTTGACTTCATAGACATGCCCCTTACCCTTCCTCCACTGCTCAGCATAGCTGAGCCACAGTGGACCAAGAGTTTTAATTAATAAGCAGCTGAAGCAGCAGAACACGGTTACAGCAAACTCACTCACACACTAACACACTCTTAGCCCTAACCATTTGCTTAAAAAAAAAAAAAAAAAAAAAAAAAAAAAAGTAATTGGCATCGGAATTGCAATAAAACCACAAAGATACCACAAAGATACACAACTAGTTTTGTTTTTTTACAGGGGAGGTTTATGAAACAAGATGTTTAATTAATGTCTCTAAAAGCTTCTTTTATAAAATATAAAAAATAGTTTATATAGTCAGAGAATTGGAATATCATAAGTTAATTTTCGTTCATATTGTAATAATGTAATGAAGGTTCATTTGTATTTCAAGTCTTTATGTTTGCTTGTTTAACTGTTTATATGTGTGGCATATACGTAGGTCATAAATCCAGAAATCAGGTTCTCACAGTATTGGAATATTGAATAAAATCAAAGACACAATGATGTACAATAAATTT
The DNA here is from genome assembly GCA_034509495.1 of Acestrorhynchus altus. Lineage (NCBI taxonomy): Eukaryota > Metazoa > Chordata > Actinopteri > Characiformes > Acestrorhynchidae > Acestrorhynchus > Acestrorhynchus altus. Next base: position 15,756,369 of record CM067505.1, read on the forward strand.
ACAAGATCTGAGAAGTATCTATATGCTCAGTACTTGAGGTTCCTTTACCACAAATTACTGCGTCAGTGTGGTGTGGCAAGGAGGCAAGCAGCTTGTGGCCCTGCTGAGATGTTGTTGAGTATTTCAGAGTCGGGTTAGGTGTCTTGCCCAAGGACTCTTATTGGTGTAGCACACTATGTTTGCCCAGACTGGGAATCAAACCCCAATCTCCTACATGATCTGGTGGCTCGCTGGTGGGCTGTTGAACCACACCAACAACATAGTGGTTCACCTATGTTGGTCAGCTAAAATATATCCTGATATATTGTAGCAGAATGGTGAGATACGATATGATAGAAGATGTGAAAAATACAGTGTGAAAAATTACGAGTTCTATCTTTTTTACTATATTTAAACATCTTGAAATTTGATCATTTCTTCTTTATACACACTCCATAAACACAAGTTTTATGCCCCCTCTATATTGTGTACATGAGTGTGAACGGGGCAGAGGGGAGCTCGGAATGGGGGGCGGAGCAGAGCGAGGAGTAGAAAGAAAAGTGTTATTTAAAACTCAATATAAACAATATCACCTCAGCTCACATCTTGCTCTGTTTATATCCTGATATTAAAATAAAGATTGATATATCACCCAACACTACATAGTAGTGGTTTGTTTATAAAGCTAAAAATGACACAATGTAGTTAATAAGTAACCTGTTTAACACACTGAATACAGATTTATTTATCCTCTGTCAATGTGCTGTTCCAGCAAAATAAGTCCAGTATTAATCACATTTTTTTGCCCACACGTCACTAATGAAGGACTAGAGGAAGATCAGTACAAACTGTGCAGCAACAGATGAGATTCTGTCTCTTTTTACTTGACTTGGCTTTACATCTGCAAGGTAGATCATCTAGGTAGGGGTGTCTGAGTGGACACAGCAGCACATCTGTGTCTGGTCCCCTGCTGTCTTTGATGGTTTCGTTCTACTCCAGTAAAACAGGGGATGGTGCTGACTGTTTAAGAAAATGTGTATAAAAGCAGCTGATGTGTTTTAGCTTTGTAAATAGGAAATGTGGTTAGATTACAGTGGTTAGAGAGATTGCATTAACGAACACTGCTAATTAATAGAACACAACCCTAATCTGTATTAATATATTAAGAATTACATTAAAATTAGGAATACATTACAGCTACAGGCTTCAGATTCTTTAGCTATATGTTAAGTTCAGTCGTACCTGATGGATATTTTCCTCATCTAGTGGTTATCATCTTCAGCAAAATGTGGAGGGAGTTTTTGAAGATTGAAAGTCCTTGATGCACCATGCAGATTTCCCCTTGGGATTGTGAATTCATTTTGCTGGACCAAAGGAAGAAAGACAGTTGAGAGTAAAGGACACTGTTCTTATGTAGGTCCTGACCACCTTTGCAAGCTTGATAATCTCTGTGTGTGATTAATTTACTAGATCAGGGGTCTTGGCGTGCCAGCTTCATGCATAGTTTACTAATTTTCCTGCTCTAACAGATGTATTAATCTAACAATTAACCGGTGAGTTGAATCAGATGTGCTTTAACAGGAGGAGAACAAAACTGTGAAGGAACCCAGCCCTCCAGGACCAGGGTTGCCTACCCCTGAAATGGGCATAATGTACAGTTGGTTCTTTGTTCTTTTTAACATGGAGGAGGCCATCTGTAAACTGACGTGGTTATGTAGACAGGAAGAGGGATTTTGTTGCTTTTTGTTACCGCACTCTTGTCTTGCATTGCGTAGTTCTGGTAGTGCTGCCACCTGTTGACTTGCATGGAAAATGTAGTTGCTGACGCTGAATGTAAATCACTTTTATGCCACGGCAACAGATGTAATGCAAGTTACACAATGTTACACAGTTCTCAGAAGAGGTCTTGTGCACATTCCACCAGTTACGTAGTGTAGCAGTAGTGTCCAGCCTGGAATGGCAGTTACAGACACACCTCTTTAATGCAGTAAGTGTCACCTTAAAAGATCCATGTCATCTAAAAAATATTTTCCTCACATTGTTTAAATGGGTATGATGTTTTAAAGAAGCTCTATCGTGGAAAAGATTTTCTCATTTGATTGAAAGAAACAGTTGTGAAGTAGATTGTAAATTCTGTGACTTACCACTTTAAGAAGTTTCCAAATATACCATTCACTCCCCCGTTCCATATCACTGCTGACAAATCACAAAAATGTCCATTGTTTGAACCCAGTAGCTACAGTGTGAATTATTCTAGATGAATAGGCCAATAGATTTACTCTAAATGTATTTTTAATTATTTGTAGTTTACATTAATTTCCATTCAAAGATAAAGATTGTTTGCCTTTTCTTGGAAAGTTACCGTTTTTTTATTAGATAGCAATGATATTGTCCATATATGACATCACCGCTATGAATACAAGTGCCCTTCAGTAGTTGAGCTGCTAATTTCTGTTGCAGTAAATGAGGCATGGGACTGAATGTACTGTAGTAGTAATGATGATAATAAGATTTCATTTTTACCATTTCCTTGGTTTTGAAAGGTGCTCATTAAAATAGAAAATAGCATGTAAACATAAACATAATACACAGAATAAAAACTCAATTCTTTCTCACCCATTTACCAGTTGAAAGCGAGTTTTAAAAATAGCTTTTAAAAGCTGTGGACAAGAAAGCATCAACTCAAAAGTCAAACTGTTCCACAGCTCGGGGCTAGCAAGTTTTTGCATATTCACTCACAAATGTATAAATTGTCCCTCTCTGTCGTTTGTCCATCAGAATCAGAACCGGACAGACAGGCTGTCATCACCGTGTCTCAGGATTGGGTGCCCATTCTGGATAAGGTGTTTGGTCAGAAGTGGTGCAGTGATTTGTGGCAGATTAAGGAGCTGAGCAGTAAGGAGGAGCGTCCAGGATCAGGGGTTATGACAGATGTGGACAGCCTGATCCGGGAAAATTTAGCACCGACTTCTCAGAGGAATGCTGAGGTCACAACAGAGGTCACAGCAGACCCACCTCAGTGGCTGCAGACACATGATACAGAGGTCACAACTGCTGACCCCCAGTGTACCTCAGTGAGCAGCTCTGTTGGTGAGTCATGCTCCTGCCTCAGGAACCCCTTTACAACATTGAGTCAGTGAAGGAAAAAAATAATCACATATTTAATTATGTATTTTATACATACAATTACAAAAGCTCCACGGGCTTGTCAACCTTCAGAGACCTTGATGGAATGTTTTTGCTACATTTAATTTTACCTAATTAAACAGTAACTTACTCTGGGATTCTGGAACTGGTTTATCACATGAATTATTTATATTTTTATATATATATATATATAATATATATATTCAATACTAATATTTACAGTTTACTTATATTTCAATTTTAAAAGTTGTACATTAATGTTTTATTTTAGAAGACTTATATAAAATCAGCAAATGTAGTTTTGTTACATTTTGATTAATTTTGATTTGAAGTTACTTGCCTTAAAGTTTAACCCAGAACATTCGACATATTATTACAAATTCATACTGATTATTACTTTTATTAGTGTTGGAAGGTTTGATTAACAGGATTTTAATCATTAAGTTATCAAGAAATTTACTTACAATGTTATAAACATTTTTATTGTCATTGTCTTTGTGAAAAGACAAAGAAAAAGTGAAAGACAAAGTGATGGAGTGAAAGACATGATGAGGGACTGATGGCGAAGGAGAGTGAGTGAAATGAAGGATTTTGATTGAGAAAATTGATTGATAATGAATGAGGGAGTGAAAGATCATGAGTGACTGAGTGAAAGAGGTTTTGAGTGACTGAGTGAAAGATGGAGTGTGTAAAAGAGTGTGTCAGAGACGAGTGCAAGATGTCGTGAGTGAGTAAACCAAACAGGCTTAACGGAAGATAAAGCAATTTGCCTCCAACAAAAACACATCCTTGAGCTTTTGTAGCATTTTGTACGGACATTTATCCATACGTTTATATGTACACTGGAAGCAGGGTTGGCATGTGTTTAGTTGTTGTATTATTTTTGTTAAACACTTTGAATTAAATGAAATCTAATTAACTTTCATATATATGGGAAGTTTTAATACTGTGAGACCGTGGTGTTTCTTTGACTGGGGCACCACACTGTCAAAATGCCCAGCCTCAATTTTACTCACATGCAGTAGAGCTGTTTCACTGAGCTGTGCCTGAGCTGTTGGATTGTTGCTGCTATAACTGAAGTCTTTATATTGTGTGTTACATGGGTTACAGGTGATGATTCTCAGCTGAAGTCGCCCTCAATGTTGCACAGACTCCTCACACTTCCCTCCCAGCTGCTGGAGGATGACGAAGAGTCCATGGAGGCACTTCCCAGCCTGGCCGAACCTGAGGAAGCTCTGGTGACTGCAGTGACTCCGGGCCAGAGCAGTCAACAAGAGAAAGTAGACAGTGAGGAGGAGGAGGTGGGGGAGGAGGCGCAGGAGGAAGAGGTGAAGCGCGACTCCTCTGGAATTAAAGGTCGAAAAAAGCTTCATGTATGTAAAGAGTGCGGCAAGAAGTTCAGCCGCTCAAACCTGCTTAAAGTTCACCGGCAGACACATAAGGACAAAGACATGGATGCCCACTGCCCTGAGTGCGGGAAGTGCTTTTCCCACCTGACCAAACTCCAGACACATCTGCGGACACATTCAGGGAAAACTACGTGAGCAGAGTTGGAGAATAAACCGAAGGAAAAAGTGAGGGTTACATAGGGTCCACTATCAAATTCCCATAGTTTTTTTCTGTGTATTTGAACAGTTTCAGTCTGTGCAGATGTGCTGATCTTTTAGAGTTCTGTGTCGAAACTTACCAGTGAAGCACATCTGAAACTGTAATCTTCTGCTGGTTTGAAGGTACATAAAGACACATAGAATAGGACAATTTCCATTGTTTGTGCTCCTCGGATTTTCAGTCTTTACCTTTCTTACATCTGTTTTTTTTTTTTTTTCTCTCCTTTTTCAAAAGGACACCACATATGTTCCATGCAATGAAGTGACCTTCCTCTAACATTCAGCTGATTGCAAAGAGCACGAATGGATGTTCTTTTTTTAATATTGAAAAAGCAAGAAAAAATGTAGTGTGTTGATTAAAACTATACAGTTTAAGTAGATCTATCAGTGAAGAACTAAATCATCACTGAGGCTGACCCATAGCTTGACTGGGACAATGCAACAGCAGCGACTGAGGCTAAGAACGATGTTTAAAATCCCACAGGCGATGTAGAGGAAGGGGGATGGTTGGAGACGCTTAGAGCAACTTCTAATGGTTTGTTTTTCCACAAAGACTGAAAACAAACTAGAAGGTTCTGAACATGTAACTGAACATCACCGTTTTCACTCATATACAGAATTCAACACAAAATACCTCTATGGATTCAAAAATGGGATCAAGGAGATCTCTGAATGAAGAATTCAGCTTTGTAAAAAAAAAAAAAAAAAGCCATTGGCACAGTGTAACCATAAAATTGATGCATCTCAAGATCTGTGTACGATATGTTCTGCAAAACAGTTAGATTTTATCAATTCATCAACAGTGGCAGTGCCTCCTGTGGGAGGAGCAGATGCAAGCTTATGCAGGACCATATTTTGGACTTTGAAAAGGAACTGAGATCCTTCTCATGACTAAGCGAGAGGTTTCTTCTCGCTGTTCCATTTCTAGCTCCAAGGCATGCGCTCTTTACAGGTCCCTCTGTAAACATCCTAAAAATAGAGTAGTGTCTTCCTGTTCTGATGGTGTGTAGTTTATGTTTTTGAGAATAAATATATAGGTGTATCTTCAACTTGCAGCAGTGATTTTGCTGCCAACTCTAGATGTCACAACTTTGGTAGAATCCATTTGATCATGGAATCATTGTCTTTGTAGGCTTCCCTTCTACAACAGAGCCAGCAGAGCCCAGGGATGTTCTGCCATAGTCACAGAGGGCAAGAGCAATGAGTTGCAGTGAGGAGAGCTGATCAGCAAAGATACTTTTGGTGTGTGAAGTTTGCTTCATTTTTTTGAAAATGTGTATTTTGTTCTTTGTTTTGAAATTTATCTTGATTTGCAAAATTTGGCAACCCCATGAACATAGTGGAGTATTTATGAATGTCCTTTCTAACAGCAAACTGAGGAAATTGCTAACTGAATTAGTGAATTGTGTTGGGCAGCTGCTTAGAGGAGCCCATTTTCTTTCCTCTAAACTTGTACTAAACATATAAAGCTCTTGATTAAAATGTTGAAATTAATGTTTAACTTTAAAACTTTTAAAGACTTTTGCTCACATAACTATTCACAGAACACTGAACTAGTGTCTGTAAGTTAGGCTGAGATCTAAATAGCCTGTAATTCTATGTAACAATGTATGTGCTCACTGGGAAGCCCAGATAAAATTCTGCTTTTTGTACTTGATAGCTACACTAGCCTCACTAGCTTCAGTGCTAAAAATAAAGAAGCAAACTTAAGACACCAAATTATCAAAAGACTATTTTTAAACTAATGCTCAAAACTCTACAGTGCTCCTGCTCTCCAGGTGTGCTTGTCTACATCCCTGATCTGACCTCTGCATCAAGTGCGACTAATGGACATCATATCCCAGCGCACTGTGAACTGCGTTGGCTTTCCAACATACAGCATCTATGTAAGTAGCTGGTGGTGTTAGTGTTCCTCACAGTTCTCACATCTATACCTCATCATCCAGACTGTGGTTTGTGTGTCTTCTGCAATAATACTGAGAAGAAGCAGCCAGTCCAAAGAGTTTACAGAGGTGGGACTGACTCTGTAATCGGCTCACCCAAGGAATTTCAATGTCTTTTTAATGGACTGCTCTGTTTCACTGGGTTTTGGAATAGAAAGCCTGGCCTAATTTAAGAGCTCTGTTTGGTTCAAATTAATGGATGATAAGGTGCCACGAGTGTGCCTTCCAAAGACTGAGATGACAGAGCTCTTCCTAACAGTCTTCTGGGATTTTGGAATCAAATTCAAAGTGGAAGAAGAATGGCTTTATGAATCTTCATATTTGTTGTACATGAAACCCAAACAGAACTCAAATTTGAATGGTTATGAATTTACAGAGGTGTCCTGATCCTGATCGGATCAGAGTGCTTTGAGTTTTGTACAATACTAATCCACATTAGAGGCTTAACAACCCTAACAACTCCCACCCAACATGAAGGCACACAGATTAACATAAATGGTGTTTTTGTGGTCTATACACACAAAAGCTACTCTTGTCAAACTGAGTAAATAAATATATGAGTTGATTTCACTTAGGAACCCTTAAAGCACACATTTAAGGGGGATTGTTTTCTTTTTAGAATTCTCTGCATAATGAAGTTGTTAAGATGTAAACGGAGTCATTCAGAGTGGTTTGGTTTTGTAACGAAGTCTTAGTTGGTAAGTTTCACCATAATTAACCATTTAACACCAAACCCACTCTAAATTTCAACAACCAAATTATGGCGAGGATTGGTGGAATTTTCCCTTAAAGATGTGCAGCAGTGAAGTAAAGGGAATAGAACAACTGGGTATGGATGGAGTTTGGTACAGGCAACTCTCTGGATCGTTTCGGGACATCCCTGGTAAATTAAGCACGTCAGCTTCGAGTGTCTGTAGCAGCTTGTTACACTTCACATTTTTTCTCTTATCTTCTTTGTAGTTCATTATTTTATGTTTAACATGTCAGTTACTTCAGTCTTTGTTTGTATTGCTTATTTGTAAAGTACTGAAATGTAAATGCAAAAATCTTACCTTTATTTCCCTAATTTGTGGCAATGCAGCTCCTCTGAACAAAGCATGCTTTTAATCATGAACACAGTTGTATGTTGCTCCTCACTTTGAGCAGTTCAGTCCTCTCGCGTTGTTGTCTGCTGATGAAAAGACAGTAAGGGCCATAAATGTATGATTGTGGTCTGTTCAAGTGGCCATATGAGACAGTTAGTTACAATAGTTACAATTTTTATATACTTCTATGTCTGTTTTTTTTTTTTTTTTTTATAAAGCTTTTCACATATACAGAGGGTAACTGTTCAGTTGCTGAAGGTTTAAACAGCTACTAACATAAAAGAAGATAAAATTTTCACGCTTACAGACAATAGACAAAATAAGGGAAACGCACACACTCTCTCTCTCTGGCCACTTTACAGAGTCCCCATATAGGTCTAAAGTTACAAACTAAAGCTGTACAGTTAATCAGTCTCTACCCCATTTATCAGCTGGGGACCACCATAGGACCACTGCTGATGTGTCCTAATGCCACTCATATAGTAACATGTGGTAAGAAACTGACCGTTTATGTACAGGGTAGAGGGGAATGATAAACAGGTGGGCTGCACTCTAACCTACAAAATGCACTTAATACTACATCTCAAAAAATCTTTTTTTTCATAACTGAAAAGGGTAAACACTTCTATTTAAAGTGACATTTCAAGCTTTGTTTTAATGTTGATACTTTTTGATTAGTAATTTATTTAAACTTGAAATATATTCAAATAATTTGATAGTCTTATTTGATATTCTTATTTTGATAGTCTTCACAAAATAAACAAATCTCATACAAAATAAATTCAATTTACATTTTTAAAGAAATTGAGTACAATTTTTGTTTCTTCTCAAATGCACCTTTTATGAATGGTGTTTCCAGACAATGGCCAGTGAGTTTGTACTCACTTGCCATGCCCTTTTCTATTTTTTCTATTTTGTTCAGGGTTTTGAGTAATATCCTCATCACAATGGCAATATTTAGATTTTAATATTAATATTTAAAGGTGTATGTTAAACCATTGCTATCTTTCAAAATCTCCTGGAATGCTAGAACAGGTAGTATAATTACTGCAGGTAGTGCAGTGTAGAGGTAGTTTCTTCATTGTGAAACAACAGTATAGAGAGGGTAGGTATCCTGAACACTTTAATTTTCCTCTTCAGTGTACACAGTGGTTCCCGTTCCTTCTTTTAATGCAGTCATACTATGGTTCCTTTGGACAATCCGAAATTGCTCATAAAAGATTTATTTATTGCAGTTAGAACTTCTTTTGATTGGTTTCTTTATAGAGTGGTCCTTTGTAACATGCATTCAGATTTACCTAACACACGTTTTGAACAATAAATCATATTTGTTAACATCCAACAGTTTTGAACACTCAAATGAGTAGCACATGCAAACTTTTGAGAAAAAAAAAAAAAAAAAAGAAGAAGAAAACAAGTCCTAATGTTTGAGGAAATTAAGTTGATTTTTGATTTTGGGTTTGACATTGGCAGAGTAAGAGCAATTTTAACCTGTTCAGTATAAATCGGGTTTTGTGGATTTGAGAGATTTGTGACTTCCAGGAAGCACAGTGGGGAGCTGGGAGCTCAGCATGTCTGTGGTTTAGTACCCATGTGTCAGATGCCAGTCCTGGCAGCTAAAACACTGCATGCTTTAAGGTTCTTTCTCATTTAACACTCCTGATTCTGCTTAGCAGCGATTAGACTGATCACAGGTGGAAAGTGCTGATCTCTGCAGTGCTGTGGCCTAGAAGGAGCCCAGCCTTACATCTATGGTTTAATTCCGTTTTGAATCATATCTGTGACAGTGGGACAAATAAATAAACAAAACTGCCATTTACATCACACACTGTGAGCTGAATTGTATCCCGCTGAATCGTTTCATTTCGGTTCAGTAGTGTTACATCACTACCGAAAAAATGGTTTTCATGTAAAGCAGCATTGTGCATATGTGTGTTTACAAATGGTGTAGGCATTAGGTCTTGTGCACTTTTTCATTTCTCCTTTTTACACACAGCCATACCTCAGTGTTACGGGTTAGCAGGAGACTTCTGTGGGCTGCGTTCACATTATCAGGCTAAAGTGGCACTTGTGGAAGTAGATCGGTCAGTATTGTCACAGTTTTAACAGTTATGTGCAAAATGTACACAGTAGTTTAAATGTCACATTCTCTACAGAGAATACACGATTACTGTATCCGAGTTCAACTAAATGGGGTAAATCTATCAAAAATTTTGTTATAAAAAAAAATATATACAAATGGCACACACATGATCTGTTTTCCAGCATGTTTAATTCAGCAATTAAGTTTCCTGTAGGGGGTACGTTTACTTATTTACACTTTGACCATCTAGGGTCTACAAATTGTGCACATGGCTCTAGTTAGGAAGCAATATTGGTTGTAGGTACAACTCTTCAATACTTTGCATAAAACAAAGAAAGAAAATGTTACAATTATTGACATATGAAAATGATTTTAAGTAGTGATATTGAATGCTTCAGACTTGGTGCAGATTTGAGTCCCTTGCACATAAGTGTGAACCATCATCCACAGATCAAATCTGAACAAACAGTCTAAACCTAGCAATAAGGCCTGGAATGTGAACGTAGCTGTCTTTGTTGGACAGAAGGCCCATGTCATTACCTCAAGCCATGGTGATGTTTCAGCATGTTTGTGAAGCATGTTTTCTGTTGTGTCCTTGTGTTTTATAAAAATCTGATTGGTTTTACTGCCACACACACTGAACTGCTGAGCAAATAAATGTTTTAGGTCAAAGTGATTAAGGATGTAGTCCATTGTTTACGCACAAAAAGACTTTCTGAGCATGTTTTTCATTTGTAGGTGTGCTATAAGTCACTACCCTGGCTTCCAAGAGCAATTTGGTTAAAGTTAAAGGACCAAATTTAAGTGCTTAAAGCGTCCCGAGATTAAGGTATGGTTGGAAATTGCAGAAAAGACGGTTTAATTGTACTCTTTCCCTGGTCTGTTCTCCTGCCATAAACCCGAACCAATTGACCCATCCAAACTCCACCCACAAGTCACACTACCTGTATTTAGAGCATTATTAATATTCACCCAAATGAGAGACTGTACTTGTATTTAGTGTTATTATTCACCCTAATGAGAGACTACAGCTATGGGAGGATGAATCTGTGGGTGGAGCCTGGAGGGATCAATTGATCAATAAAAAATATTTTAATTGTCAGATAGAAAGAAATAGTTGAGGTCCATCTGTTAGAATGGTGGGGAGTTCATTATTTTGCTTGTTTACAAGCAACGTCTGTGGCTAGAAAAGTAGTTATCCAAAAATACACAGCAGGAACACTACAGGAAGTCTTTGTGCAAAACAATGAAGTATCCTATTTTCTTTTATAAAATGTTTTTTTCATTTGTAACATGTCTAGCGCTGTAATGACTTTTCTTCTTCCATTCACTCTACATACCGCAACCTATACCACTATGACCCATGTTTGACCAGTACAGTGAGGTTTAGGCATGCAAAAAAAAAAGGGATGAAATATGACTTATGTCATAATAGCCATATAAAAGTCTTTACATTGTACATTTTAATACAATATAATTGCAAAAAATGTTCTGGTTACAGATACAGTTTTAAAAGAAAGTCTGTGCTGGAACTGTTTGAATGATCCTTCGGAAAGAAAACTGAAGGGAAACTGAAACCTGCCTTCAAATTTTTAAATATATATTTAGGGGAAATGGTTTTATGATGATTTGTATCTTTATTTTTTAAGTTTGATTATGAAATGTTTTATAGTAGCAGCTACTTATTCATGTTTAATTATAGCTTATGTTTCTCATCTGTGAACATTTTTCTAAACTATGGCTTTTCATTTTCAGCTTTATTTGTTTGGGAATGTGTTGAAGTTTGGACTGTTGTGAATTATGCCAAATGTGTCAGTTACATTAGTAAATAACTGCTCATTTCTCCCTTTAATAAAACTTTAATATTAAATTCCCCTCATAGCAACAGCGACCACATCCATTCTGAACGTCACATAAGTTGTCGTGTAGAGGTGATCATGTGATCATTTTTGCCCATTGTGACTTTTGATATACATCGCCTATGAAAGTGGGTAGTTACTGTGTAAGAAATAAATAAAACTTCTTGATTGTAAAAACGAGTGCAGTGTTTTACTGTCTACTTTACTTTAAAGGAGCAGTTTGTCACATATCTAATGAACATTGGTCACTCAGGTATCATGGTACTTGACCTGTGCTTCTTTAGTTTACAGCCGTATATCTGGATTAACATTGCTAATACGTAACTGACCGCAGACTCTACCCGACTTTGGATGTCTTTGTCTACTGTCTGTCTTTGTCCATCTATCTTGTCTTTCTCTCTGTATATCGGTTTGTCTGTTACTACACGGGCTGTCTGCATATCAGTGCAAATTGTTTCCAGTGCTGACCGTTTATGAACAATTCAAATAAAAGGATAGTGAGTGTAAACTTTACCTCCACCTGTCATTCCTCCCACCAACTTCACCTGTTGACCACACCACCAGCTCACCCATCATCCCTTCTAACCACTTCGACACACCTCTGGCTGTAACATCGTCCCTCCCACCATCTCCACCTATTATCCTTTCCACCACACCCCCAGTGATTTCTCCCACAACCTCCACCATCATCTCCATCTATTGTTCCCCTCATCCTCCCTCTCGCCACCTCAACCTGTTGTCTCTCCCACAAACTCCAACTATCATCTCTCATAATAATGTCCAGCATTATCCCTCCCACCACACCACCAATCCCTTACCCTGTCATCAGCCCTCACCCATTATCCAGCAAAACCATGTTTACATTTACATTTGTGGCATTTACAGATGCCCGTATCCAGGGCGACTTACAAAATTGCATTGCTGTGATACCAGTTGTTACATTCAGCTTATGGCTGCACACTCAGGCTCCGCTCTTCCTCTAAATCTTTGTACACCTATCAGTATTTTGTTCCCCTCATACAGTGTTTTGATTAGATTAGGACTGCAGATCACTGTCCAACTCTGATTGTTTTTAATGTTCACCAAATTACATTGGATCAAATATTGTCACAGAGATTTCCTGCTGAAGCGGCCATCTCACTTGGATACCAAAAATGTGTTGGCTGACCAACTGAACAATCATGCTCATTTTTACCATCCCTTTCACGTGTGATGTACATAACAGTACAGCTTGTTCACTCTGAGAGTGCTGTGTGTTTCTCCCGGGCATACAGCCAGAATGCCACTTCTTTTCATAGAAACAGAAATTGCTGCAACAGCCTCCGCACCCTGATTAACTTGATTCTCTACACCATCCCACCACCCCTTAGAGTCGTGAATTCATTTCTGGTGGTTTAAGCCTGTCTTTGTTGTTGTTGCATATTGAACAGGGTTTCTGCTGTGCTTTTTTTCTGCAGTGTAGTTTACTAGCATTTAATTGTGCTCAATAGCGGTCTGGGGGTATGTGTGTCTGCCAGCCAACCTCATATCCTCTTAATTTATAGATCTATATCTGCTCTCTTTTTAAAACTGAAATGATATATACCAAATCATCATTGTGAATCAGTGGCATCTCTGGCAAGCAGGTATGGATTCAGTTTCTAGTATTCTGTTGAAATGAGCCACTACCTAAATAGAACACTAAGTAGGATGTTCTGATGGGCTAAAAGCGCCAGATCAGAAAAGGCTTCCAGCAGAGGTGAAGGTAGGATAATCAGGAGTTCTTTAGCCTTTCCAAAGCGCCTTTTCCTAGGTGGGGAAAAAATGCTCATTAATACAATCATTTTATTCAGATTTGTTGTTGGCCAGGTTTTTAAGATACTGACACTGAATTAAAATGTTCAGTTTCATTAATGATGCTGTGCTTGTGTGCTACAGCTGTAGATTCCATGTACAGTTTTCACACAGCTTTTTGGTATGTTTTTCACCAGTAGCCATGTGACATTTTGTGGGTAGTAGTGTGGTGTGCAAGTTTCTTGATGCAAGTGAACTACCCTAAAAAAGAGGGTAAGGTAGCAATGCCATAGTAATCATCTGGCATCACCATGGTCCCCAAACATTCTGGAAACCTATATGATCTGATTAGCAACACAAAGGCAACCCAATAGAACTTTGGAAGGTTCAGGAAAAAAATATAACGAACCCTGGCTATGACACTCTGGAGGGGGTCTATGCTTTAAGAGCGGCTTAGATCTATGCGTAGGTGGTGTGACACCACCAGTGCCGGCAGATAACTCCACCAGTGAGCCACCACACCTTGTGGGAGTCTGAGGTTCGATTTCCAATCTGGGCAACTGAGCTGGGCTACACCATTACAAGTCCTTGGGCAAGACTCCTAACACTACTCTGGCCCATTCTGTAATGCGAATAACCTTGTAAGTGACTCTAGATAAGAGCCTCAGCCAAATGCCATCAATGTAAATCATCCTTTTGAAAATTATAGCAGAATTAACATTAAATACAGGGAAACATAAAATGCAGGTATTATACTATCAATATTATAGTGCTTGCATTCTTCTAATTGCAATCATCCTCTGCTTATGGGTTAGATTTCGCTGAAACTTTGTGTGTGTGTGTGTGTGTGTGTGTGTGTGTGTGTGTGTGTGTGTGTGTGTGTGTGTGTGTGTGTTGGTTAGCCAGATTGAGGTATGCTCTTGGGTTAGTTGAGTTGTGAATTGCAAAGGTTGAGTGACCAGTCTGCAGTTCCACATAAATTAAAGGGGTATCCACTACAGACTGAGGGTTGTTCCACAAGGCTCATTCTCATCTTTCTCTTAACTCATTCTCTAGGTGAAGTAATATCCTCTCATGGGTTTTCAGTTCAGTTCATTGAGTTTCTTGGCATTTCAAGAGTTGACTACTGCAACTGCCATCTGGCTGGCCTTCCTATACATACCATCAGGCCCTAGCAACTGATCCAGAAGGCAGTGGTATGGCTCAGTTTAGGAACTTTAAAGAACATTTAACTCTTCGTTAGCTTGATTCAGGTATAGTTTTGGGTTTGTTGAAGTTTGAATTGCAGGGGTGGAGCTACCAACCTGAATTTCTAGATATATCAAATGGTTATCTGCTACAGACGGTTACATATATGGCAATTTCGCAAATGCTCTTATCCAGAACGACTTACAAAAGGTGCTTTGCTCTTTTTACTCAGAAAATATCCTAAGCTAGTTAATAGATGTTAGAATGGAGAGATCCCATCACCTGACACTCAACCCCAGCAAGACTGAACTGCTGTACATCCATGGAACCACTGGTCTTCACAATGATCTTGCTATTTTTGTTGGTCACTCCACTGATAGAAGTACAAAGCCTTGGTGTATTTGTGTGTGACCAGCTATCGTACTCAACATGTTACAATGTTGACTCGGTCATTCAAATTTCATCTTTGCAACGTTCTGAGAATTCAAATTTTTCTCTCTATAAAGGTGACTCTGAGGTGCTTGATCAGTTTCCTGTCATTGTCAACACACACACACACACACACACACACACACACACACACACACACACATATATATATATACAGGAAGCCAGGAAAAGAACACAGCTGAGGAATTGCATGACTGAACCTGAAGACGAGTTGTGCTATTGCATTCTGAATCAGTTGCAAGGGCCTGATTATTTATATAATCAGGCCCTTGCAACTGATTCAGAATGCAATGGCACAACTCGTCTTCAGGTTCAGTCATGCAATTCCTCAGCTGTGTTCTTTTCCTGGCTTCCTATAGCTGCTCCTCAAAATGTATGGAAGACAAACATCCAGACTCTTTTCTGTCCTTTACCACAGTGGTGGAACGAACTTCCCCTAGGTGTCTAAACAATCGAGTCACTTGCTGCCTTCAAACACATCTCTTTCAAGAGCAATTAATTTATATTATTTTAAAGTATCCATATTGACCTTTTGTATTTGGCAGCATTTTAGCATGAGGTATATCTGGATTCTAGCCTCAAGAAAAAGGATAGGTTCTGGGTGAACAGCAAAGCACTTTTGTAAGTCACTCTGGATAAGAGCATCTGCCAAATGAATATAAATAATAATGAATAATATAATTGGTGCACTTGCATAGTATATATTAGTAGGTCGAAATTTGGTTCTTACAAAATGTATCTTGCCTATAGTTGCAAATAGGGTTCAAACTGTTAATGTCAAAATCTCGTTCATCTACTCTGTATAAATCTGGTAAGGGTTGGTACATACACAGCCAAACATTTACAGTGCATCCAGAAAGTGTTCACAGTGCTTCACATTTTGCACATTTTATGCTATAGCCTTATTCCAAAATGAATTCAATTCATTTTGTCCCTCAAATTTATGCACACAATACCCTATGATGACAATGGGAGAAAAGTATGCTTGAAATCTTTGCAAATTTTTTGAATTCATCCTCACTGGACAGATGACTTTGTGAATGGTTTCTATCCAAATGAGTCCCCTTCTATGGTGTGGGCATCAGTGAGCTTTTCCAGCTCAAGGTGGTCAAGATGGTTTACCAGCTTTGTTTTGACCAGTATAGCATATGTTTTTGCGTACGTTTGATGGACATAAGTTTAGATAATAAACTTTAGGGTATAAATCTGTTGCACTGAGCTTTTAGCTAAGCTATTTTGTCTTTTAGCAATGGAGATCAGTATTAGCTTAGTGAGCACACTACAATAACTTCAAATCACAACAGAGCACTCCACTAACACATGGCCCAAATCTGAGCAAGTAAAATTGATGGACTAGTCAGTCAGTCACTGGTGAAGAAATAAAAGCAAAAACACTGTATGCTTTGCACTGTTCAGCATTTAGCAGTGATTGGAATTAAGATTTAAACTTACTGGTTGATTCATTGAAAATCTCTTTAGTGGTTAAATTACACCTTTTCATTACATTTTTTGAATGTCTCCTCCTTGTTCGCTTACTCTCCAGATCTGTTTGCACTCTGGAATGAAGTCCGATGTTAATGCTCAATCCTGGCTCTGTTAATAGACAACATGAAAGTGTTGAGGCACACAGCACTACTCCAGACAGTCAGCAACTGAGGGTGTTCATGTTTGTGCTCAGGACAGTGGAAGAGGAGGTGCAGAGGACTGTTTGTCTGGCCTTGCTATGTGTTGAACTATTCATGCAAGGTGAGATGGCAGAGAAACTGCCAAAGAGGAAAAGATTGGACCAAAAAAAGCAATACAAGAAGATCTTGGATTAGATGAGACAAGCCTGAAGCATTTGGATGGTGGAGAGACTTGGAAACACAGAAAAGCATGAAAAGGGTTGAGGATGTTGCTCTACTCCTGCTCAATAAGTGGATGACACTAACGTTTGTTTGCTGTTTTGCAGAAATAGGTCAGTGTTTCTGTCCTGTTTGAGAATTGTGTAGATAATCACAACTGGTTTGCTTAGCAACAGTTTGCTAGCCTATATGTATCTAACACTAACATTTACGGCCGAAAATATGTTAAAAGATGTTTGTTTGCACAGCAGGATTATTTAGGTTTATGCGCAATTCAAAATGTTATGCATTAGTTGCATTATTTGGCCAGGCTTGTTACCCTGCCAGTCGTTGATCCTACTGCCTGGGAAGGAAGATATGCTGTTGCTGTGGAAGTGATTTGACCTGATTTGTTAAGGTTAGCTGGTGGTGATTCCATCAGGGAAAGGAGCAATGCTGTCGCTAGTGAAGAAAATGATGTGAGCCCAACAGCCATTGCTGCTATCGGGGTAGGTAGCTCTAGCTAGCTTAGGTGATATCCACAAAATTATGGTCCTCTCATCCATCACTGAAATTTTGTAGAAGCAGTATAAATTAATAACTCGGTTATATTTTTGATACTGTGTGGATGTTGTGTTTTGGATACTGCCTTTGTGATTGTAGTCTGCAATGCACATGCATGAACTTATGAGCACATTTGCATGTTTTGTAACAATTTTGTAACATTCCTTTGGAGAACATCTGCTGCATCTGTATTCTATAGCATAAAATCTGCACACCTGTATGCTTTAAAAACAAATCTGCATGCTTTTGAATGCCAGACATCTGTATTGTATAGAACATTTTTATGAGTTAACGAACATCTGCAAGCTATAGCCAGAAAGCTGCATGCTATAGTTGAACATCTGCATGTTTAGAATGTCCACATACTTTATTTGGACAACATATATGTTCTATAACATCCGCAGTCAGAACATTGTTAAGCATAACAATAGCTGCATGCTCTAAAAAACATCTGTACTCTTTAGCAGAACATCTGTTTTCTGACAGTATGTCTTCATGCTTTAGCAAAACATCTGCATGCTGTAGCCAGAAATCTGCATGCTTTAGCAGTATAACATCTGCATGGTTTTGCTGGAAATCTGCATTCTTTAATGGCTTAACATCTGCAGGTTTAACCAGAAAACTGTATGCTATAGTGGAACATATGCATGCTTTAGAATGTCCACATACTTTAGTTGGACAACATCTGCATTGTATAGAATATCTGTAGAGTTCAGCTGGAAATCTGCATACTTCTGAACATTCTTAAGTAGAATAATATCTGCATGCTCTAAAAGAACATCTGTATTCTTTATTAGAACAGCTGTTTTCTGACAGGATGTCTGCATGCTTTAGCGGAACATCTGCACGCTGAAGCCGGAAATCTGCATGCTTTAGCAGTATAACATCTGCATGGTTTAGCTGGAAATCTGCATACTATAGTGGAACAACTGCATGGTTTAGAATGTCCACATACTTTAGTTGGACATCTGCATTCTGTAGAATATCTGTAGTGTTCAGCTGGAAATTTGCATACTTCTGAACATTCTTAAGCACAACAATGGCTGCAAGCTCTAAAAGAACATCCGTATTCTTTATAAGAACAGCTGTTTTCTGACAGGATGTCTGCATGCTTCAGCAGTTTAACATCTGCATGGTTTAGCTGCATACTTTAGAATGTCTGCAAACTTTATCTAGACAACATCTGCACTCTATAGCACATCTACAGTATTTAGAAGGAAATATGCATTCTTCAGAACATTCTTAAGCAGAACATCTGCAAGCTGTAGCTGAAAATCAGTATGCTATAGTGGAACATCTGCATATTTTAGAATGTCCACATACTCTAGTTGGACAACATCTGCATTCTATAGAACATTTGTGTCCAGCTGGAAATCTGCATACTTCAGAGCACTCTTAAGTAGAACAATAGCTGCATTGCTCTAAAAAAATCTGTATTTATTAACAGAATATCTGTTTTCTGACAGGAAGTCTGCATGCTTCTGTGGCACATCTGCATGGTTTAGCTGGCACTTTGCATGGTGCAGTGGAACATCTGCATGCTTTAGACTGTCTGCAAACTTTATCTGGACAACATCTGCACTCTACAGCACATCTACAGTGTTGAGCAGGAAATGTGCATTCTAAAGCAGAACATTAGCTGCATTGCTCTGAAAGAACATCTGTATTCTTTAGCAGAACATCTGTTCTCTGGCAGGGGGGTCCGCATGCCTTAGCAGAACATCTGCACGCCGGAGCAGTAAATGCGCATGCCTTAGAACAGTGGCGTGTCTTTGCAGAACATCTGCATTCTCTTACAGAACACCTGTCTGCTCTAACGGAACGTCTGCATGCTTCAGTAGAACATCTGTATTCTGCAACAGAACACTTGCATTCCTTTGCAGAACATCTGCATGCTCCAGTAGAACACCTGTATTTTTCAGCAGAACGTGCACGCTAGAACGTGCGTTCTTTTGACATGCAACATCTGCACGGTTCAGTAAACAATCCTCCAGTTAATGCAGGTACAGGTCTGTAGTTGGTTTACAAATTGGTGCGAGGTATCCAGGCCACGCTTCCCTCTCGTCAGATCCTCGACGGGCACAAAATAAACCCAGAAACCTACATTTTTTAGTCGGAAGTAGGTTAGATTTTCACGACGGAAGTAGTGCATGCGGTGCAAGCAGCCGAGCAGAGAGAAACTGAGCGGAATTAGTCAATGAGAGAGAGAGAGAGAGAGAGAGAGAGAGAGAGTGTGTGTGTGTGTGTGTGTGAGAGTGTGTGAGTGAGTGAGTGAGTCTGCTGCTGCTGCTGTTGGAGGAGAAGGAGGAGGAGGAGGAGGAGGAGGACGTGGCGCTCCAGCCTGCAAGCTTAAAGCAGAGGCAGTGAAAAACCAACCCAGTCATGCCGAGCAGAGACTGCAGGTAAACACAGTAAACGAGCATGCGTCTGCAGCATTACTGCGCGCGCGTATTGATTTGCAGCGTTTTTGTTTCTGTCAGTGTGTGTATTGAGTGTGTGTGACTGTGTGTGTGTGTGTGTGTGTGTGAGAGAGAGAGAGAGAGTGTGTGTGTGTGTGTGAGAGAGAGAGAGAGAGAGTGAGTGAGTGAGTGAGAGAGTGAATGGCCCGGTGTGTGTGTGTGTGTGTGTGTGTGTGTGCGCGCGCGCGCGCGTGTGTGTATAACTCCATCATGTCAGACCGAAAACGCGCTGCAGCCTGTCCTCCGGCGGAGACGTGCCGCGGGATCAGCGCTGTTACGGCGCTCAAACTTACAGCGCAGAAAGCAAACCCCAACTTCCACCTCGGCGCTAATGCTAAAGCTACCGCTTAGCCTAGCAGCTGGAGCTAGCCGTAAACAAGATGGCCACTGGCTAAAGCGGAGACACCGAGGCTCCGGCTGCCTTTTGTGGGCTTCGCCGTCGGCACAGCACACAAACACCCGGCCCACAGCGGCCTGCCTGCCCCACAGCGGCCTGCCTGCCCCACAGCCGCCGCAGCGGCGAAGCGGACCCAGTAAAGCACTTTAGAGAAGTGTGTGAGGGCAGAGGAGTGTGTGTGTGTGTGGATGCGTGGCAGATTGAAGTGTGTGGTGGATTAGCACGAACTGGCCGAGGTGTACAGATAAAACTTATACATGACAGAGGCTTCAGAACAGCCGCGAGCTCTCAACACGGAGCTGCCACCTTAAGCCAGGTGTCCGGTCCACCTTTAAAGGTGCAGCGGTTACAGCCAGGCGCTTCAGGGCTTTTAAGGTGGAATAAAATTTGTATGGAGCCAACTTTAGGGTGGTTATGTCAGAGAGAAGCCAGGAAAGCACCAGTCTCGGTTTATTATTATTATTATTATTATTATTATTATTAATACAATACACTAAGTTAATATTGGTGAACCTCAACATCTGGGGCACTTTGACCTAATTAACCAGACACTGGGCTTTTTAATGCACTGCTGTCCACTCTGCTGCCTTTTATCATCAATAACTGAAGTGTTTCTAATCCCTGATCTTTCCTAACCTATACAGCTTATCCAGCACTTGGACAGGAGGACAAGTGATCATATAATCATGTGTATTCATTCAAACAATTCATTAATCGTTTTGTAACAGGTATATGTACACACTTTGATGGAGCTGAGTTTTTGACATTTTACACTGAGTCTGATTTTAAAAGGCCCATAAGTGATCTTTGTCCTGTATCAGATTGTTCTCTCTGAGGTCCACATGCGCTGGATTCATGTGTCGAAAGGATTCAATCATTGTTACACACTTGTTATACCTTTCTCATTCCATCTTTTGACCTGCCATTTTTAGGACACCTGAAAGTCCAGAGCAATGACTGTATATTTAAAGATAGACAACACTGTTCATTTCCCTTCTGTTCTATAAAAACGAAGCCAAAATTGTCCATCAAATTTGCAACCAGAATCTGCGCAGTACAGACCAGAGGCAGAGCCAGACTTGCATCTTCATTTGGTTTGACCCGCCTGCAGACCCCGGAAGCCTGAGACCACCCTTTCAAATCTAGTGTCTGGTTGTCAAGGCTGTCAATGACTTCATCCATAAGTGTAACCCCGCCTTTAAAGAAAAAAGCTGAATAACTTGACCTTCTGGAGGAAAAAAATATTAACACCAAGATTTGGGTTTTTGTCACATTGAATACATTTGGTTCGGTTTGTTCACTAGTGCACTAAAGAGCTACATCCCATTACCAACAGCTACGTGAGTTGCATCTTCTTGTACTACATTGATTGGCTTGTACCTGACATCTGCGTTTTTCTCAGTTTAGTTCCAGGTGTTCAAAAGTCTACCTCTTGTTGGGTGCACAGCGAAGTGAGCATGGCAGATTACCCTGAGATTCCTTTAGTTTCTGTTCATAAATAAGAGCTAATCTACAGTTACATTAGGAATCATCATTGTGGTCATTGACACCATCCTGATGTATGAAGCATGTGCATGAGAAAGGGAGATTTCGCTTCAATGACATTTTGTTTTCCATCTTCTGTTTTTTGATTTGTGACAATAGCCTCTCTCAACTTCCTGTATTTGGTCTGAAAGTCTGAACCATCTCAAAAAGAATTTACACACTGCCAACAAACCATGAACCATGGTTCAGTAGATCCAGACCAAGGTCAGCTCTTCAGGGCCTTGGTCTGCCACACCTTCAATCCTATTATTTTGGTTCAGACCAAACCAAAAGGTCAGAAAGTCCAGACAAAAAAAGTAGGTAAGAAAGGACTGACTAATTGACTATCTAGTGTTGTGCTTCATTTAAAAAGGTGCCCTGACTGAAAGAGCCTTTATAATGTTAGTTTGAATGGGCGGAGCTAAACTGATGTACTCTGAGTAGACAGATATATGAAAATGTGTTTCTATGACCACTCAGTTATGCACAGGTTGTTTTCACAGTTTGGTTATATATGGACTAGGGAGTGAATGGTATGTTTTGAAACATTGACAAAGAATTTGGGCGTGACCAACGTGATTTTAATGTCTAATCATTGTCAATATTGTTAGGTCAAAGCACTGTGGACCTTGACAAAGACCTCATATGGGCTTTGGGGTGTGTTTAGGATCATTATGCTAGTGTAAAAGCCATCTTTTCATCTTTAGCTACTTTACAAATGGTGTGGCTTTGCTTTCAGAATTTAATTGTGTTTCATCCAGTGGCACGAGGAACATTTCATTGGTAGAGGGAAGAATGCACTCAAGTGTAAAGTTTTACAGTTGACATAACAGTTGAAGTGTTCTTTTCATGACATTCTACACACGTGTTGTCTCCAAACACCCCTTTCCTCATAGTAGCCGAACAGTTTTATTTTGACATCACTTAACAAAACTCTGGCTGGTTTAGATGACACTGAATTTTGTGGCATGGACACAGAAAAAAATGTTTTCTTCTGAGGCCTCTTTCATGAAGCTCATATTTGTGTAGGTGTTACTGCACAGTACAATAGCGAACCACTACTCCAAAGTGACAGCAGAATATTTCTGCTTAACCTTCCTGAAGGATTTTTGCAGCCAAACAGGAGTTTTGTTTTTCCTTTCTATGAATCCTATGAGCATTTCTTTCAGAAAGAACTGAGGCAGTTGCTGGTTTGGATCAGCTTCAACTTGCATTTTCTAAAAATGATTGTGAACAGCCTTAGCCCAAACAAATTTCTGAAAGCTTAAATTTCATGGGGTGCTCAAAACTTTACATGCCACTGTAGTGCTGAAAGCCAAAGAACTGCTTAGTTCCACAGGCATACAACACTGTGGCAGTTGTAACCAAACGACTCACGGTCTGTCTGGTGCAATGGGTAAAGCGTCAGGCTTCTTAAAAGTGAATGTAGCCTGTGCAATGTATGGATAACCTGCTCTTACACACTCAGTCAGGTAAATTTAAAAGTCTCAAACCCTAGACAGAACTTTAATTCATAGCTAAAGACAATATCAGTCCAGGTTTCTTGTTCTCTGCACCAAAAGAAGGTGATGGTGAGTTGGTCAAAATGGCCTATGTGGCAGGCAGTTCCTCAGAACAGCCACCCTGCTGCGCTTAGTCCAATGATGAGCTCCCTCCCATAGCCTTTCAACTGGGCAAAATGTCTTCCAAGTGCATCATAAAGCCATGTCTAGCAGTAAACACTGATCTCTCACCAAGAGGGTACACTACCCAAAAGTGGCCTCTAAGAGCCTTTCATCCCTACTACACCTATAATCGTTTACATATCAGCCTGGCATAACTGCATGCTGGGTTTTGCAGCAATTCTATCTGTAAGCATTATTGTTTTTCAATGAGCGAATAGGATGTCACAAAGTGTATGAATATTTGTTTGAGTATTGGAGTAAATGCATTTACCAGATTAATGAGGTGGTTTTATTTTCCCAATGATTAGAATTTGCCTTTGAGCCTGCATCCTTGCTGTTTTTTATGCCCATATCTGTTGCATCCACAATCAACAAAACACAGTTCTGTAGTCTGGCCCAGTGTCTCACCCATAGCATTACTGGATTGCTTGAAATGTGGATGATGCCAACTTTTGTCATTTGTACCTGTGTTCTCCCTGAAGCACTATTGGATTGGTTGAAATGTGTACCATGTGTCAAGTAAACCCAACTTTTTGGTTTTGCGAGAGACACAGGAACGAAGACACACCTACCTTCACTCCCACAACAAAAGGAAAAGTCAGAACAGAGCAGGGCAATTGACAAAAAGTAATTTATATATTATTTATATGTTTTGCTCACTCTAACCAGACAAATGTGACTTGTGCATGGAGTTTAAGATCTGGGAAAAAAGACACTGTGCAGACTCATATTACATTAGTAGTTATATTGTAGTTATGTTGTAAATATTGAGATATTAAAAATGGCCGTATGTAATTTCACATTGTGTGGAAAAGGTTTGCTTTCAGGAGGGATGACACTCTACTTATTTAGTCTTGTTTGCATTATGCTGTAGAAACATTGTTAGTAAAGGTTATTATTTTACAGTCAGTAGTTCTACTCCAGAAGAAATCCAAGTTCTATTTCTATTTAAAAGTATATTTATCAGTTATTAAAATGTGATGTATTGTTATTATGGCATTCTATACACAAAAAATGAGGTTAAAATCTCAGCTGAAAGAAAATACATCAGTATGCTACGTGTCCGATCAAGCCTAAGGTCCAGAGGCCACTGACTAGACATTCTTACACAAACACCAGAGAAAATTATAGCTGAAGTTTTAGCCTAGCAAAAACAAACTAATCTGCTGAATCAGTGAACTGGTCTGTTTCTCCGCTGGTATCGCACTTGTGCTGCTGTGATCTGCCATCAAAATTATGCACACTATTAAAAAACCACCTTTATGTTTTGTTCTAATTGCAAGTACTCCTGTACTCACCACCAAACCTTAACTGATTCACTGTTTAGGGTGTAACCAAAGTGTCAAATAAGATGGAACTGAAACGTCGAAGAATTCAATTAGCACAAAATTTTAAGGTGTAATGGAACATAGTATACTGGTGTATTTTATGAAATTTAAATATGGAAATTTGTAGACAGTATAAAATTATCAGTGTGTTTTCATTTTTCACTTTTCTGCTTTCATGCATGTTTATTGTGGTGCTGCAAAGCTTCTAATGTTGTCCAAATCCCTGTGACCCCATTTCCTGTGGTTATGGTTACTAGAATATTATTTATTAAAAGTCCAACCTTGAGAAGAACAATCGCAAATTTTCCTGACTACTGTCCCTGCAGTTCACTCTCTTGGAGACTTTTTTACTTTATGTCCTGAAGGACATTTTGACTTTTTCTTCAGATTTATGAGACATTGACTTTCCCTAACTGGAGGCAAGGGGGAGAAGGTAGGCCTTCTAGGCACTGTGTGAACTGAGCATATAGGGTCATCTGGCTCTGCTACAGACAGATGTAGTTTCAGCCTACACCACTCCGCTTAAACAGGCTGTAAGTGTTAACTTGTTTAATATGTTTCTACGTGGTACAGCTGTCAAAGATTTCTGACACACCTTCCTTGTCTGATACTTCATCATTTTGCAGTTTAAAATAAGAAGTGAAATACTTGTGTATTTAGTTGTTTTGCTACAAACAAAATGGAGAAAAATATATATTTGAACATATGTGAGCTATTCTCTCTATTGCAGGAAAGAGATGACGACAGATTGTGAGGGGAGAAAACAAAACTACAGTTACCATAGTAAACACATTTACCATACCATAGTCCTAAATCCACTACAGTTCCCACAATTCCATACAAATGCTTACTTTATTTGAGAAGAGACGAGAATTCAGGGTTGTGATTTCTGTACCAGATATTTGCACAAAATATTTTTTTTGCAACAAAATGAAGTAAAAAGATTAATATTCGTGTGAAACACTGTTGGTGCTTTATCCAAAATAACAGCCAAGTTACTGAGTGATTGTGAAGAGGTTTACTATAATATTTGAACTCAAACTGTTTACTCTTTTATGTATTTGATAAGTGTTTGTAGGCTCTAAGCTGTAGCCTATATCTAGGATTTGTCACTTAGGCCCATGTAACTTTGGTACCTGATAAGTGCCCTTACAACAAAAATGTGTAAATATCTTTGCATAAATGTTTTCATTTTTTACTAAAGCCCATTTTTTAGATTTATTGGTTCGTCAGATTTATTGTAAATGAATATTGGTCTCATATATTGGCTGTTGGTGATCTTAGAGATTACAGAATTTCAAATCTTTAAACAAAAATGCATTTAAATAATATGGAAGGAACTTAAACAGAAGTGTTTTTCAATCATTTGGGCGCAAATATTGTATGTGATCATGTGACAACTAGCAATTAGCTCCAGGTGAGGTGATGTTATGAAATCATCAGAGACATGGCTGGCAAAGCAAAACTTTTTCATGCAGTTTAAGTAAATCACAAGGGAAATGCAGAAGGCGAGTTTATTTTGGGCTCAAGCAAGTGTGTGACTGGTATGATTGGCGAATATAGTTTGATTAACGCGTGTGTTGCTGTGTTTCAACAGTGCTGACACACTGTTTGCTGGTGGGAAGCAGATTAGATGAACTAGTAAAAACAAACCTGATTGTTTCATCACATTCTTCACCGACCACTCCAGTCCCTCATGGACTGTACCAACAACGGGACCAGTCACAGCAAACAGCATTGGTTGGGCCGTTAAAGAGTTAAAGTACAAAAGAATGACCTGAGAATGGCCCTTTGCAGGCACTGTTCTGCTGAGTTGATCAAAATGTTTTATTTTGTTCATTGTGGGTTTTGACCAAAAATGTTTTTGCATTCATACATAATACCAAACTTTGTGTATTCATCATGTCTTTTACTGGCAGTTTGCCAATCAGACATTATATTGAACGGCTTTCTTATTGCTTTTGTGTGTAAATCAGTTCACAAACAATGTTTGACTAACTTTTAGAGCACTTCACTCATTTCTGCTTTGCTTATGTTCCCTCTCCAAGGAACCCTAGGGAAGGACGCTGCTCCTAACCCCAGGAAGAAGCAGCCTTGGCAGCCCTCAGCACAAGTGTGGCGCTCCTGGGTGGGAGGCTGTGTTTCGGCATTGTGCGCACGCCAGCAAACTTTTCTCAGAACGGAAGCTTTCATCAGCAGGTGGACTCGACCCCACCAGCATGGCCGAGCTGGAGACGGAGTGCATCACCTTAGGACTAAATGCTTTGGCGTCGGAGTGCAGCACACCACCTCTTGACCCATTACATCCTGAGTGCAGCCCACCCACCCTGACCATGCTATCGTCCTCAGGGTGCAGCACACCCACCCTCAGCACCCTAACCTCGGAGATCGCCGAGCCCATGGCCATGCTGCCATGCGTGAAGAGCGAGCCTGACCTGGATCCAATCCGTACCGTGGACCTGTCAGAAATCCAGCCACTCAGCACGGCCGAGCTGGGCTCGGAGCAGATCAAGATGGAGATCAGCGGCCTGGACTACATCAAGTCGGAGCACCACAGCGACCTCCATTCCTTCCACGGCACGGAGCTGGACTCCTACAAGTCACACTATGAGCCCAGCCTAGTGTTCGACTACATCACGCATGTTTCCGACAGCCTGGAGTACATCAAGTCAGAGCAACACACCGATCTGCATTGCTACTACGCCACGGAGCTGGGGTCTCTCAAACCCGAGTACGAAGCCAACCTCATGTCCAGCCACATAAAGTCAGAGATGAATGGCCTGGAGTCCATCCACATGGCAGAGCTGCGCACCGAGCTGAATAAGCTGCGCCCTGATGCTATCATAGATGGCATGGGCAAGCTGGATTCTGACTTTCCTGCAGGCCACCTGTACGAGCTGCAGTCTGCTCAGGTGGGCAAAGGCCCCAACAACGCACAAACGCATACCAGCACAAAAACCCATGGCGCCACTCAGCGCAAACCTCGCAACCTCACAGGAGAAAAGCCGTTCTCCTGCACACAGTGCGGGAAGAACTTCAGCACTCTGGGCAATCTGAAGACACACCAGCGCATTCACACCGGTGAGAGGCCTTACACCTGCTCCCAGTGCGGCAAGAGCTTTGGACAAGCAGGCAACCTGAAGAGGCACCAGCTCATCCACACAGGCCAAAAGCCCTACACCTGCGCCCACTGCCCCAAGGGTTTCACCAAAGCGGACGATCTCCGCTCACACCAGAGGCTGCACACAGGTGAGAAGCCTTTCACCTGCACAGAGTGTGGAAAGAGCTTTTGCCAATCCAAGGAACTGAAAGCCCATCAGCTCAGCCACACTGGAGAGAGGCCCTTCTGCTGCTCGCACTGTGGCAAGACCTTCACCAAGGAGATGAGCTTCCGCAATCACCAGCAAATCCACACAGGTGAGAAGCCGTTCAGCTGCTCTCAGTGTGGCAAGAGCTTCAGTAATTCAGGGGTCCTCAAAACACATGAGAAGATTCACACTGGGGAGAGACCATTTGGCTGCACACAGTGCGGCAAGAGCTTCGGCCGCCTGGGACATCTAAAAGCACACCAGCAGATCCACACTGGCGAGCGGCCATTCACGTGCCAGCATTGCAGCAAAAGCTTCAGCCAGTCAGGCCACCTCAAAGCACACGAGCAGATTCATAAACGAGAGCGACCTGATCTCAGCAGTGGCAGCAGTCGCAGTAATGACAGTAGCTAAACATGTCTTAACCTCTCAAAAGTATTATTATTATTTTTTTTATTATTATTTTTTTTTTTATAAAATATACAATATATATATATAAATATATATATATGATTGTTTCCTTATGTTTTCATACCGTATGTCATTTGATATATATATATATATATATATATATATATATATATATATATATATATATATATATATATATAAAATAGGTATAATTTTCTTTGGTCAACATTTGTGACTGATTTGCTCTTATGCAAGTGTCTTTATGTTCGGGGGATCAGTGAAGTAGAAAGCTTTGTATCTTGTCTGATCTGTGTTGTAGTGAGTGCCATTCTAGTTTCTTTCCTCCAGAAAAATACTCACTGTGTACACATTTATTGATAACATGTAATTCCTAAACCATGTATTTCAATGAATTATTAAAAAAAGAAACTAATGTAAAAATATCACTCTTCTTTTTTTTTGACATTTTAGAAAGAGGTTTTTGTTTTGTTTTGTTTTGTGGGTACAATGGCTCTCCCACTCCCTGCCATTCTGTTAATTGGCGTAACAGAATTAGCAGTTAGCATTCTTCTTTAAAAGTATTGAGCCCCAGGGATGTGTTGACGGCAGTTTGATACAGTGGAACTATACGTGTTGGAAGCACATGCTAGTCTTCATCCTCTCAGTGCAGGGTAGCATCATGTGATGAGGATGTCCTAGCTATTGAAGGGGGTTGGAAAGGAAATATGAAAATAAACATTCAGTGGTAGTTTTGTTATAAATCTGCAGTGTCTGGTTTTCCCATTATACTGGTCATCTCTGGGTTTGTTTGTGTTACTGAAGATCACTGACCTAAAGCTGACTTGGAAAATTTTCCATACTCATTATTATCTAATTCTTTATGAGCAGTGATGCCACTGATTCTGAATCCATATTTTACTAATCCAACCATCAGGGCAGGAAGAAACAATGCTTACATTCCATCACACTGGATATCACAGTGGTAAAGTGTCCGTTTTGTTAGTAGTAATCAATATGTTAATGTGTGAAAATGCACTGTTGGGTTATACAATGGACGGAAACCTTTACAGGTGAATAACAAATGTTATAAAAAATAACAATAATTAAATAGTAATATAATAACAGAACCCAGATCTGAAACCGTGTTGGGTACAAGGATGGACTGGAATAACTGCTTGATCAACAAACGTTCACACCGACAGTTAATATGTTCACAGACTTTTAGTAGAGACACAGCACCACTGTGTTAAAAATCTGAGTTTTACAACTCTGAAAGAATATCTGGTAACAGTAGTGCAAGTGAAGGTCTGTGATAAATGCAAGACAGTAGTTTTGACAGTAGAACTGTCATTGTAGTGCACCAGATGTGGGACAAACGATGGTCTAAGGAGGAAAAGACCTGGGACTGGCGATGTACTGTTGGACTAATCAATGTGCAAGCAAAGGTTATCCCCACTGGGCCAACAGACAGAAGGGCTATTGTGGCTCAATTCAGAAATGTTTCATGATGGTTTCAGGAGGAACCTTGTCAGTGTTTTGTTTGGTCTGGGCAATGTTTTGCTGGGAATCTCTAGAGTCAGGCATTGAGGAATTTATTTGAATGTCAGTTTGACAGATGCCATGTACCAACATGGTTGTGGACCAGGTACACCCTTACATGGCAACTGTGTTCCCTGAGGACAGTACACAACTGTGATGAAGAGCCCTGCTATTATAATTGATTAGGTATTATTATACCAATCCACACAGTCGAACACACACATACATGTTAGTGAATTCACACACTAGGGGGCACTAGGGCACATCTGCCCAGAGCAGTGGGCAGCCCTATTCACAGCTCCTGGAGAGCAGCAGGGGAATCAAGTGTCTTGCTCAAGGGCAGGCCACAGCTGTAATTTTCATCTGTGAAATCCTATGTTACTCAAACGGATGTAGACAGCTATACAACCCTTTTCAACAAATATATACAGAGGAAGGTACAGATTAATGTTATGAATTTGTGGCAAAGTATGTCCATTAGAGTTCTTGGCCAGTTGTTAAAGATACAGTGCATCCAGAAAATATTCACATGCATCAATTTTTGCACATCTTGATATGTTACAGCTTTATTCCAAAGTGGATTCAATTCTGTTTGTCCCTGAAAATGCTACACACAATACATCCAAATGACAAAGTGAGAAAAGGATATCTTTGCACATTTATTAAAAATTAAACAAAAATATATATTTACGTATTCACAGCCTTTGTTTGATACTTTGTTGAAGCACCTTTGGCAGCAATTACAGCCGGAAGTGTTTTTGAGTATGCAACTAGTTTGGCACACCTGTTTTTGGGAAGTTTCTCCCATTCGTCTTTGCTGAACCTCTCAAGCTCTATCAGATTGGATGGGGAGCTTTGGTACACAGCCATTTTTAGTCTCCAGAGATGTTCCATTGGGTTCAAGTCTGGGCTCTGGCTGGGCCACTCAAAGACATTCACAGTCTTGTCCTGAAGCCACTCCTTTGTTATGTTGGCTGTGTGTTTAGAGACCTGTTGGAAGATAAACCTTCATCCCAGTCTGAGGTCCAGAGCTCTCTGGAGTAGTTCATTAAAGATGTCTCTTTACATCACTGCAGTCATCTTTCCCTTGACCCTAACTAGTCTCCTAGTTCCTGCTGCAGAAAAACATCCCCACAGCATGAGGCTGACACCACCATGTTTCACTGTAGGAATGGTATTGGCTAGGTAATGAACAATGCCTGGTTTCCTCCAGACACGATGCTTGGCATTCAGTCTAAAAAGTTCAATTTAGGTAATTAGATTCCTTTAGGTGCCTTTTTGGCAAAGTCCAGATGGGCTGCCATGTGCTTTTTACTGAAGAAATGCTTCCATCTGTCCACCATCATACAGGCCTGATTGGTGGAGTGCTGCAGAAATAGTTGTCCTTATCCTCTCTCAACAGAGCAACACTGGAGTTCTGTCAGAGTGACTATTTGGTCCTTGGTCACCTCCCTGACCAAGGCCCTTCTACCCTTTGTGCTCTGATCTGCAAAAAAGACCTCATGAGACCTCATATATACAGGTGTGTGTGTGTGTGTGTGTGTGTTTCCAAATCCTGTCCAATCAACTGAATTTACCACACGTGTTCTCCAATCAAGCTGTAGAAACACCTGAAGGATGATCAGTGGAAACAAGATGTACCTGAGCTCAGTTTTGAGTGTATATATATATATATATATATATTAGATGTAGAATTTTAGATGTAGATGTAGAATTTTAAGCAAAAAATTGACATGAAATGTGCAAAAAGTGACGCATTCTAAATACTTCTAAATTTTAAATAAAATTAGGTTTATTAGCAAAATTTACAAAGTCTCAGCTGTTTGCAATAAATCAAATGAAACAGGAACAATATAAATAGCTCAACACAACTAAAAGTAGTTTCTCCAAATTCAACACAAGATGCCACTTTCAATGACCACTACAGTCTCAGATTTATTATTATTCAACCCTTTCATGACAAGCTTCTTCACGACGCAGTTGTAATGTATCAGTCCTGTTACCCCCCTGTCTTCCCTTAATTTCCCTGAGGGAACCCTCCCAAGGGATCATTAAAGTTCTATCCTTTTGTTCTAACCTATCCAATCGTGCCTTTGTTTTGTAATTCCCCATGTGCTTCTGAGCATGTGTTTTGTTTTGGTCCTGTCCCACCCTTGCCCTGCCCTTTTCCAGCTGCATCTCACGATTAACCCTGCCCCTTCATTTCCCAGCTACAGGTGTGTGTTGTTCCTGTATTTAAGACCCTTTATTTCAGTCAGTCCTTGTCAGTCCTTTTGGTGTTGCTGTCAGTCTGTTTAGTGAGTACGTTGTGGTTCTGTTTGGTTATTGTGTCTATTTTTCAATGCATTTGTTTTCTTTATATCGTTTATCTATCTGTTTGTTTTGTAACCCGTGTCATTGAATCCTCAATCCCAACAAGTCCTTCCACCTTCCTGGTTTTCATTTTTTCATCCACTCAGCGTACTCAATCATAACGGTAAGAGAACGCCTGTTCCTTTTGAACTGTTGCATAGTCAGGCCCCTAATTGCAATCATGGATTTCCCAATCATTGATTGAATATCTCTGTAGGTTTCCAGTGCCAGAGGAAAAATAACAGCCCCAGAGTATCACCGAACCATGCTGGACTTTAGACAGGGTCTTTTTGTCAGCACATGCTTAATTCCTCCAGACATACTACAGATCCATAGGCCCAAAAAGTTCCAGTTTTGTTTCATCACTCCACAAAATAGAAAACCTGAGACTCTTTGTGGTTGCTAGGGAATTCCAATGCCATATGAGCTATGTAGGCTGAAGAGAACTGGGCGATTTACATACTCCCACTACTGAAGGGGAAGACAAGAGTCGTGTTTGTGGACTCAGATGAAACAAGCTTACTTCAAGATAAAAGCAGTCCTTCCTAAGTTCAAGATCAACAAGTAAATCTACCAGTAACAAAATATGTGATGAAACACCAAGCTCTACAGCTCTACATCTAAAAGGACAATGAAAACTTCATGATGCCAAATGGCAAGACAAAAGAACTGATGGGCAGTGTTATCTTCAAGCAGTATGCAAAGGTAATCAATCATGAAATGAGAAGCTGGATTATGTAATGGGGCCCAACCTCAGCATCTGACACAGTTGGGGCCTACACTTCAGCTGGACAAGCCTAAGAGACATTCAAGATAGGGAAAAACAACTGTGAACAGCATCTATACAGAGTCTAGTTAGTCAGGAGGTGAAGCTCAAGGTGGTTTTGTGCTACAGTTTTTTTAATCAAATGCTAGTGGTCACACAGTTTATGATTTGTACTAGACTGAGAGTCAACATAAATGTCATGAGAACTTTTGCAAAGCTGCTACAATAATGAAAATAATGAAGTACAAATGAAGGCAGAAATAGACAAAAAGATTTGCACCACCTGAGATCATCTGGACCATTTGCAGAGATAAGATCTGATGTTTAAACACTCATTTAAAAAATGCTGAGTAGGGAAAAACAGAGAAAGGCAGACAACATTTTGGGATAACATTTCGTATTGGTAGCTGTTGGGAGTGCCAAAGGATCTTAGAACGCAAGTCCTGGATTTGGGACATACTGAACCATGGGCAAGCCATGTGGGAAATGCTCAAATGTTGAGTTGGATTTCAACTTTTGAATTATTGAATGAATTATTAAATTTTACGGTAATGCAATTTGGTTGGCATGGGGCAGCAGTGACCTTCCAGCATTTGATTGATGAGGTGCATGAAGAACTTTGCAGCAGCATACATTGATGATGAGACATGAGACATCACAAGGCTAAATCTGAAACATGGAGACAGTGTTGAAGACGATCAGTGAGGCCAGTTTGACAGCCAACCCAGCGAAATGTAATTTGACTAACGAGACAGTGTCCTCCTTAGGATATACACTAGGGGGCAGTCGTCTGACCACAAGTGGGCAAAATAAAGATCAAACGATGCCCAACACCCACCACAGTTTGTGGTACAAACTGATGTCAGGTACCACACCAACTTCTACCTTTAGTTTATATACCAATTAGTCCAGGATTCTTCATTTCGAGAGTAAGAATTATCGTTAGATGTTTGGTCTGTGTTTAATCAATTGTGTGTGTGTGTGTGTGTATATATATATATATATATATATATATATATATATAAAATCAAGAATGAAAATGACTAACTGAATACATACATGGACAAAATTGTTGGTACCCCTCGGTTAATGAAAGAAAACCCCCAATGATCAGTGAAATAACTTGAATCTGACAAAAGTAATAATAAAAAATCTACGAAAATGAACAAATGAAAATCCAACATTGATTTTGAACCGTGGTTCAACAGAATTATTTTAAAAACTAAAATCTTTAAACAGGCCTGGACAAAAATGATGCTACCCCTGAAAATAATGTAGCCAAAGGCACATGTTAAATCAAGGTGTGTCCGCTAATTAGCATCACAGGTGTCTACAATCTTGTAATCAGTGAGTGGGCCATATAGAGGTACAGGAAGTCACTGTGCTGTTTGGTGAGATGGCGTGTACCGCACTGAACATGGACCAGAGGAAGTGAAGGGAAGAGTTGTCTCAGGATGTTAGAAAGAAAATTAAAGATAAGCATGTTAAAGGTAAAGGTTATAAGACCTCCAAGCAGCTTGATGTTCCTGTGACTGCAGTTGCACATATTATTCAGACATTTAAGATCCATGGGACTGTAGCCAAACTCCCATAATATGAATGGTAACAAAAGAGCCCAGAAAAACTTCTAAAGAGAGTAAAGATGAACTTCATGCTCAAGGAACATGTCAGATTGCACCATCCGTTGCTATTTGAGCCAAAGTGGATGACCAAGGAGGACACCATTGTTGAAAACAAATCATAAAAAAGCCAGACTGGAATTTGCCAAACTACATGTAGACAGCTGCAAAGCTTCTGGGAGAATGTCCTATGGACAGTGGAGACATAAATGGAAGTTTTTGGCAAGGCACATCAGCTCTATGTTTCCAGATGGAAAAATGAAGCATATCAAGAAAAGAACACTGTCCCTACTGTGAAACATGGAGGAGGCTCTGTTATGTTCTGGGGCTGCTTTGCTGCATCTGGCACAGGGTGTCTTGGATCTGTGCAGGTTACAATTAAATCTCAAGACTATCAAGGGATTCTAGAGAGAAATGTGCTGCCCAGTGTCCGAAAGTGTCAGTGTCCGACACCAAAGAGTCTAGCATTGTACCAAAGTCGCCCTCTATGAGCCCTGACCTAAATCCTATTCAGCATCTTTGGAAGGAGCTGAAACACACTGTCTGGAAAAGACATCTTTCAAACCTGAGACAACTGGAGCAGTTTGCTCATCAGGAGTGGGCCAAAGTACCTGCTGAGAGGTGCAGACGTCTCATTGACAGTTACAGGAATCGTTTGAAGGTTGAGCAACAAAATATTAAGTTAAGGGTATCAACATTTCTGTCCAGGCCTGTTTCACAAGTTTATTTTTATAATATTTCTGCTGAAACATGATTGATGTCTGATTTTCATTGGTTAATTTTCAAAGCATTTTTATTTATTATTACTTTTGTCAGATTCAAGTTATTTCTGTGACCATTGTGGGTTTTTCTTTCATTACTTTTTAATAATCAATTTTGTCCACATGTGTAACTACTGTATGAAATGCATTGTGCTAAAGCTGCCACTGGAAGATGCTAGTCATTTATATCAAGAAACAAAAACTATAATATATATTAATTCATGTTTATTTGATTGTTTTTGTGTGTATTCACCATAGGGATTCGTGGTTTTTATTCAGCCAACAGTACTGTTTGGATTTAATGTGATTTCTCAAGAGTAATAATAGCAATAATAATACATTAATGAGCACCTTCCATGCATATAACATTGCTAATCATAAACTACATTATTGAGCAGTAAGTTCATTCACTTCAGCATTTTTCATGGTATGAGTAATGTCGCTTGTTTCCATAGCTTTTATTAGGCCTTATTAAGCCAGAAGTGGGTAACTAACTGACTGTTTTTTTCTATGTTAAGCAGTAATTAGAACTAATTAGGCATTCAGTAGAGCACTTGTAATGTTCTTAATAATTCTTATTATGCCAGTGTTGGTAATTAATATGCTGTTTATTACTGCTTTATTAGGCAGGGTCTGAAAATAATATACCAAATAATAACACACAAACACACACACACACATATATATATAAGTTTGTATATATATATATATATATATATATATATACAAACTTTCATATCTTTAAAGAAATGTGTTGCTATGAGGCAATTTCTTCAAATGATTGTATATTAGTTGAATATAAATAGTTCATTTAGATTAGATCAAACTTAATTGATCGCTTGGGAGGGTTCCCTCTGGGAAATTAAGGTTCCAACAGCAGCATCAATACAGTACAGCAAAGAGTAGATAGTGAAGATAATAATTTAGTAAAGAAACTAAAATTCAAACTGATAATATTTAATTTGTGAACACATTGCGTTACAGTATGGACTACTGTCTCCCCCTGAGGATGGGCTGGGGGACTACTAGAGAATGCTTCATGGACCACTGGTGGACCCTGGCCCAAAGGTTGAGAAACCCTCGTTTAAGCAACAGAGTCAACAGAACAGTGAATGTTGTGGCAATGTCATTATGTATCCTAACACTGAGAACACTGAGCATGAAGACAGACCAATCAGGATGTGCTCTCTCTATCTCTCTCTCTCTCTCTCTCTCTCTCTCGCTCTCAAATAATAACCCAGCGACAGTAGCTATAGCACTGAAGACATTTCTTTTGCCAACTTGTCACTCAGTTCAATCTGAATTCTCCCACTGACTGAAATCAGACTTATCCTCTCTAAAAGGAGACCACCCAACAAAAAGTAGTCTTCTACCTGCTCTTACCAGAGAGATTTATGAACAATACTATGGATACCGGTAAGGGCAGTGTGTGCTAGAATTCCTGTTTGTATTGTTGTGACTGTAAGGCCTTTATACAGTATGCTGTTGTATTTTATGCTTGTGGATGTACTCAGCTAGACTCATTTGCAATTCTGATAAAATTAGTATCAAATGAGCTTGAAAGAAAACACATGACGTCCATACATTTTGGGAATGCTTTATTGCTTTTCTATGTTTGCATCCTCTAGAGACAGAAAGGACCTTGTTCTGATCTTTGTCACATTTCCGAACAAGAGATTCAGAGGCAGAAGAAGAGACCACTTTGCCATCCACAACCTCTTCCAACACAGTAATGACTTTTGTCCTGGAACATTTGGTTGTTTTGTCAAATTATTCATATATAGTATATTTCTAAACATGAAAATAAGTTTTTTAAAAAAGAACATTTCAGCCTTTCCAGGATGCATCAAATGAAACAAACACTCAGACTCAGTTTATGTGATTGGAATTTCCCATATTTCAATTTTTTTAATTTAAAATGAAGAAAAAGGAAAATTAATCAAAGAAAAGAAACACAAAAAAGAGCCATACAACAAGAAAGTGTTTCTTCAATCTGCTTCATAATACAATCCCTGTGAAGGAATCTGATGCAGATGTTGACTTCAGATACAGATTTCAATCAGATTTCTGGGAAATTTTATTCAGATCTATTGAAGGGCAATGGAGGCTAAAAAACTTTGGGGAAAAGAGGATTTGAAATAGAATCTTAGTTTATTTAATTTAAAGTGTATAGTTAGTTATTTTACAACCCTAAAAATTAAGTTGGTTAAAAGATCAGAGTGCCTGTGTTACAGACAGTACAGCACCATAATCCCTGACCAATTTATTATTTTATGGGATAGCCATTGAATTGTGCTGAAAAAAAGATTAGGAAACACATAGAGGATCCAGAATTTTGAGATTTCATAGCTTTATCTAGTAGAAGGTCTTGGTCAATTACTTTATACTTATACTCTACGGGTACACAATGAATAAACTACTCATTACAAATACTTATCTTTGTGTTGCACTTGAGAGGTTATTATATGATGCAAAGCATTGTATGAAAAATTAAGCCAAAAACAGCTTTTGTTCATTATTACTGTTTCTCTTTTTCCCCACCTTTGTGACTTTTATGTTGTTAAAATCAAACAAAAATCTATCAAAATAAAAAGAATAAGAGAACAAAGTAGGCCTCACATGGCAGTCTCCCCATCCAGCAGTCTCCTGTATTCTGCAATCTCCAGCTCTAGTCTAGTCTTGATGTCCAGCCAAATCTGGTACTCGTGGCCCTGGCGCTTCAGATCAGCAGGAAGCTGAGTCAGCTGCTCTTCCAGACTGGTTACCTAAATATAACAAATGATGTGTGCAATCCTCTTTGAGCAAGCCTGAGTTGAGTCTCAAATCTCTGGGTGCTTGTACAAGCCTTTAGTCTCAAAACTGGTTGGGGTGAAGTCAGTCTTGAGTCACTGGTTGCAATTATGAGTTTAGTCTTGTGTCTCTGAGTCAAAGTCAACAATGACAAAAAGCCAGACTATGCTTGAGTACTACATCACCATTAAAGGCTGTGCAGTCAAAGTTTTCTGTGTGGTTCCCAATTCACCTTACCTGCATTTGGAAGCTGGACAACCGCATGGAATACCGTGCCTGAGTCTCAGACAAACTGCTCTTGAAAGATGATTTCTGTGGTAGAGATGGAACAGTATATACTGAAATTACAGAATATTAAATGGAAGTTGTTTTCAGTATCTTAATCAATGCTGAGTTGGCAATTGAGTTGTTTAAACACTACATCTAATCCTGTCTCACTTTAGTCTTGAAACTAAGTCTTGAATTCAATTGGCCTCAGAGCCAAGACTCCTTGTCAGTCACTGTCACTAACTGATCAGCTCACCATGGCCAGGATAGACTGGAGTTCAATTTGTAGAGCCTGCATCTTGGACCGGACTGTGGTGACTTCAGAGCAAGATGTCTGCAGGTTTGTGGTTCCGGTGACGACCTCCTGTTTCAGAGTCTCAGTCTGTGAGGAAAATGTAAAAGGGACGTTAAGACCTCAAGCTTCAACAGTCAAGACACCTTCTCTTTCAACCAACTTTCAAGTTCTCTCTGGTTCTTAGCAGCAACACTCTCATAATGCTGTTGAACTTCAGCTAAGATTTTGGTCAGGTCTTTCTGAGGCGCAGCATCCACTTCCACATGAACCTGACCAGACATCTGATGACGCATGGCCAAGAGTTCCTAATAAAAACACACATATGTTTGATCATGTAATGCACCTCTAATTTCCTGAAGTTTATTTAACTGTCAAGTGAGTTTTGTTCACAAATACTACTCCACTCAAAAGTTTGGAATTCCTGTTTACAGTAATTTTAGGACCTTTGTTCAAATAAAATTAATATTAAGAATTAAACCAAAATAAAAAGGTTTAATAAAATTAATATATGCAGAATGAAATTCTAATAAAATATCAAGGATCAAAGCATTTAGAAGACCAAGAAAGTGCTGTATTACACCTCTTTCAGACCTTCTGTCTGCAGGGCCAGGTCTTTCTTAGTCAGTGTCAGCTCATGCAGCACCCTCTTCAGCCTAGCAATATCACCCTCTGCAGACTGACGCATGGCCAGCTCAGTCTCATACCTGCATGAAGACATACAGTATTAATATGCTACTTTATACCTTAATCCAAAAAAATATTTTCTTCCCCAATTAAATTAAGAACATAAAACTGGACAAATTACACATTTTACTCAACTATTTTGAGTTAGATGGACATTTGTGATTGTTTTCCAGGTTTTTGAGTTAAATCGATTATAGCAAATGAGTGTAGTCAGTTGCAGTTGGCAAAAGGATAGTAATTGGCCAATGGAGGCTTAAAAAAAACAGAACCCAGTTGCATCAGCTGAACATAAGTTTGGGTCATCCCCATCCTTATCAGCAATATTTGCTGCTCATTCAGAACTCAGAAATGTAAACATTCTATCTCAGTAACTGCTGTTATCATGTCCATCTATAAGTTACAGTATGTTACATATCTCCGCACCTTATCCTCACCATGAACACTTCATTTCATTATATCGTTCGGTATTGCACTGTCCTGTCCTGTCTGTCAAACTGTCTCTTGTTTACTGTATTTATTGTATTTATTGTAGTGTTTGCACTTTATGTTGTCCTATTGTTTTGCAGCTCCATGTCGCACCTTGGTTCCGGAAAAACGTAATTTTGTTACACTGTGTACCTGTACTCAGATGTAATGACAATAAAAAGCCTTGACTTGACTTGACTTATCTGGGCTTATGTTATAAATAGGAAGATAGAAAACAATTTAGAAAAGACAATTCAGTTTCAGCAAAAGAAGGCAGCCCTAGCACTTTTGTGTCTATTGGAGACAAACTCACTTTAATCTGAAATCATCCATGGCCAGCCATGAATTCTCAATGCTAAGAAACATGCCTCCCTTCAGATTGATGGCTGCTTGGATCTAAATACATAAGAATGATAGTATCATCAACATTCCTTCATATTATTCAGATACATTAATGATGTTCATGTTCTTACATTCAGTGGTGGACTGTAATGAAGTTAATGCATTTACGTGCTTTTTATAGTATTTTCTGTATTTCCATTTCTTGCTAATTTTATTTCATTACCAAATCATAGCTTTAACATTCAGGAATAGCAGAAAATCTATTTAAGTTACACTGAAATAATAAAAAATGCAATTTGTTTTAGACGATTACCATTTTAATTAAAGTAGAATGTTTCCCTCTTTAATAAACTAGAATTTTTTTCTGTGCAACAACACAGTCCTTAATATAATAGAAAATAATAGAAATTCTAAAATGAAATTGTTTCCTATAAAGTATTTTGTTTATCATATATGATAAATATTTAAATGATAAATGTTACATACATTTAAAGTGAGTATGTTTGTAGTTTAAAACAATATATGGATGAATAATTATTTTACAAATTATTACTGTAAACAATATATTTTTTTATTTTTTTATTTTATTTTATTTGTACAAGGAAAGACACTTTGCTCTGAGACAAAGATCTCTTAGAGACTGAGAAGATATATAGGGGGGTTTATAGGGGTGTACTTTGTCCACCACTGAACATATTAGAATGTATTTTGAGCCCTGATTCTACAAAACTATCATAATCAGACCATCATACATACCTTGGCCTGAAGGTCACTGATGGTAACCTGGAAGGCCTGGTAGTCATGAGCAATGGGTGAAGTTTTGCTCTCCAGAAACTTCCGGATCTTCAGTTCCAGCTCAGCATTAGCCTTGTCCAGGGAGCACACCTTTTCAAGGTAGGTGGCCAGGCGGTCATTGAGGTTCAGCATGGTGAACTTACTGATAACCACCGATTCCAGACCTCCACTGGTTCTAAAGCCACTGAAGCTCATGGGAGCAGTGGAGATGCGAACCCCTGAGCTTCCAGCTCCCCCATACACAGTTCTGGCTCAGCCAGTGATCACTGCAGACCCTCTTATGGAAGTGGAAATCCAGGAGGACCTTCCTGAAGAGGAGATGCAGAGGGTAAAGAATGGAGCAATGGAGGCTCTTTTATATTCTACTTTAGGGGTGAATTGGCTAGACTGCAAGGAATACCCTGTGTGACCTTTCAGAAACAATTTGCTGGTAAAGAGGAAGAAGAATATCTCATTCTAAAGAAAGTAGTTCTTGTGAACTAGTTTGAAGAACAAAGCTCGGTTCCAGATTTCTCATTGATCCCTGCAGTCAGTGCCTGGATGTAATCAATTCCATCACCAGCGCAACTGATTTAAAATCACTGAGCACTGATTTACCAAAGCAAATAATACTAGACTCTCATGAGGAGAGATAGTTAAATGCACACATTGTTGGAAAACCATGACTTGCTAAGTCATCTTAGTAGAATAGAACATAGAATAGAATAGAATAGAATAGAGCTTTATTGATCCCTTGGGATGGTTCCTTCAGGCACATTAAGGTTCCAGTAGCAGCATCAGTACAGTACAGTAAGCAGAAGATAGGCAGAAAAAATCATTTAGTAGAAGTAAGCAGCACTATATAAATATATAGAATATATAATATACAGACTATATTACAATATACAATATAGACAATAGTGCATGAGAAAAAAGAGTCCTGTAGGAGGGTGTATTGCACATTATTATTATTGCACTTGAAAACTGAAAACTCTTTACTCTTTAGAGTCCAGTGTGTTGTGGTGGTTGCAGGTTGCTGTTAGCTGTTGATTGTTGCTTCAGTAATATTAATGAACAATTTAAAAACACTAGTGGAAGTTCTTTTAGCTGGTTGTTGTTGCTGGAGAAACACTGTAACCCCATTAGTCGTTCACTGCAGCAAGCTTGCGCAAGCAGTGGTGGAACTGAAGTAAACATGGACAAAGTGATTCACAGCTGTCATCAACAGAAAACATTTCATTTTAACAGAGGCAGCAGTATTGGAAGTCCACACCACTGAGTGTGTGAAGCAGTAGATGTAATGAACATTAGCAGCAATTAGCTCCTGGGCTAAGAGAACCCTTGAGATTACTATGGTTAATGTTAATAATGTTTTACTGACTGAGGACTAAAATGTTAGCTTGAGCAATGGCCTGGGTTTGTTTCTGACTCAACAAGTTTTTTCTGACAGTGAACATATCACAAATTTATTTAGAAAATGTATTGTAATATATTTGATAAATTAAAGATGGCAAAGTTACTGTGCTAACTGATACAAAGTTTAATAGTAAATTTTATTACTTTTGAAGACCTATTTATATATCATTATTTGGGATCCTTCATTTCATTCTGCTCCAAGAAACTATAACTGAAGGAGGTGTTAAGATCAGTAGTTCAGGTTTTATGTCAAATTATTCCCTCAGACCTCTTTATATGGGGCGGAAAATTAAAATTAGTCAGCAACTATTATGTTTTGCATATAGAATGTTCTGATT
Source organism: Acestrorhynchus altus (assembly GCA_034509495.1). Lineage (NCBI taxonomy): Eukaryota > Metazoa > Chordata > Actinopteri > Characiformes > Acestrorhynchidae > Acestrorhynchus > Acestrorhynchus altus. The sequence goes on from CM067505.1 coordinate 15,799,369, forward strand.
TGCTTAGGAATTCTGATGAAAAAGATGATTGCTTGAAAAGGGTCATATTGCTGCTGTAAAAGGGCAAATAAATATTTAGAGACAAGTAAGCTTTTAGACATTTGGGCTAAGCCCCGGGTGTTTAAAATGTCTGGCTCTGTCCCTACACTCACTGGCCAGATAAAGAGATTTTCATCCTTAATTACATAGGGTGCCTAAAACTTTATAATTGTTAATGTGTAAAAGAATGAAAGAAAAAAGCACAGCACACGAGAGACAATGTGAAAGTTACCACTAATTAACTTTGTTTAATTAAAGTATGATTCATCATTATTGAATTATGCATTGTTTTTGTAGTGTTTTAAATTAAAATTTCTTTTAAATGGACTAAACAGAATTTATATAAATTGGCTAAATAGAATTTGCTAAATAGAATATATTATAGAATATATATATATATATATATATATATATATATATATATATATATATATATATATATATATATATATATATAATTGATTAGTGTGTTTCATTTTGATCACCTAAACTAGAGTTTTACTTCACATTGTTTCATTTAAAGTGTTTATCTCAGTTATGAAACCAGTTAAATTGTTTCCTACCACATAAAATCCCTTTGTTGAATAGACAAACCTACCTTTTACCTTCAGGTGTAAAGGTATGTCTGAATATGTGAGAATGTCACAGTGGCATTTTTAAGCGATGTCAGGTACATTCTTCATTTAAAATCAAGCTTTAACTAAGCTTTTTTTTCCACTACCAGGTCATCAGACTACTACTTTTTCATTCTTTCATGCTTTTCTAACAAAAAATAAAATGTACTGTCTAACATGTCTGATGTTTTCACTCATCAACCCTTAACACTTTGTTTACATTAAAATAATTTTAGATAGCAATCCAACAGTCCCTTCATTCAACATGTGACCTTATTAGAATGGTCATAGCTGCACTAAGTCTGTATGTTGTGAATCCTTTTTGACTGGTATTTTCACTGAGTGCAGATTGTTGACTGTATATATCACACATAAGTTAAGTCAGTGTGTTGTGTGTACCTGTGTCTTGTTCTACTGAAAGAAGACATCGGTTGGTGCCCCTATGATACAAGCAGAAAAGTCTAACTAGAGCATAAGGAAGTGGGTTTGATAAGCTAGATATGCTACATTTTGGCACATTTTCAGGGGGTGGAGTCACTGTTGTGCTATGGGTCTTTTGCCAGTGGCATCAAAAGAGCAGTCCTCACTCACTTTGACAGAGGTGGACTGAGGCAGAGTGGGCTAATGAGAAAGACTGGCACTATAAGTGTAGAAATGACTCAGTGCCAGATATAAGCTCTCTTAGACCTCTGAGGGCAGTAACAGCACACATAAATAAAGACACTATTGGTGTCTCTGTGAGTTTTTGGATCCAACAAGGTGTCTTCCAAAATTTAGCCTCTCCCTGGGACTGTCATGTCACACATCACAGAAAATATTTGGGCTTATATTAGCTCTCTTTTCCTCTACTGGACTTGGACTACCTGCCCACCAGCCATCACAGACTATGTTGAAATTTACATGGACCCTAATTATCTGCTATCATTACTATTTGATCACCCTTACTTCAGTACACCTGAACATAACAGTAGACATGTGCTGGTCAAGTGTTTTCATAATTATGAGTAGTTTGACCAGATGAGGATGGGTCCGACTTTGTGAGTCTGGTTCCTCCCAAGGTGTCCTTATCCAGCTCTGAGGAGTTTTTTTCTGCCACTGTAAAACAAACTGGTAAAAAAATTGAAAAGTAATTATAGGAGACAGTTATTCATGCCATATATTGTTATTTTGAGGAGATCTGAGGCTATTCAAATGTTCTTTATTTGAGAAAATTTTAATACTTGTATGAATCTGACCATGTTTTGATCAAAATATACTATTATTAGTATTATATCATATAATTTTTGTTGATTCCTTTTTCTTTTCTTTTTTTCATGAGGCCTGGAATACACGTTACATCTTACAAATCCTGTTGGAAATTAATTTGAAATTATCTGAAAATGGAACAATGTTGATGAATTAGTTATAATGATTAGATTGACAAGGATCTGAAATGATAACGAGCCCTGTCCCTTAAAATAACAATAGCCTATGTGACATGCATCACTGTCTCCTATAATTATTTTTCCAGTTTATTGGCAAAGTAAGAAAGTATGTCAAACTACGAAAACATCCCACAAAATTGTCCTAGTGTTCTAAAGGTTAATAAATATTAGAGCTCATATCAATATAACTTTATAGTCTAATAATATCAAAAGACCAACAACACATCAAACATAAAAGCATAAAGACATATACCCCCAGTGAGCAAGTCAAAGGGTCACAGTGGCAGAAATAAACTCTTTTTATTTATAATTAAAAGTATGCACATATTGGTATTATCTGAGTAATACAGTTGTTTTCTGAGCTGTATTACTCACTGATAATTCATCACCAAATCTAACCCACCATGGTCTTGTAATTTTTTATGACGTGTATCATGACTGTAGGTTCCTCTAGAATTCTGGTATGTAACTGCCCACAAAATGTGGCTCTCAGGTTGTAAGAGTTAATAAATATTAGTGAAATTTGTATTAGTTAAAAAATAGTAAAAGTCAGAATTTGTTCCCCTCAACTGGGGCACTGGGGTGCCCCTTTGAATGGATGACATACTTAGCATTAATCTATACCCCTATGCCAGAGGCTGGCTTTACCCTGACTAGATTAGAAGTTTATGCTTTTGTCAATCCTCAATTATATCTTTTATTGGGAAACCCAGAGAGTAGAACTGCCCTTATTCTCTCTGAGTGGGTGCGAGGAACCTCCTCTGTGTAATGTGATCTTTCTAAATAAGTATTCTCCTCCAATCATGTGTTATTTTAGTGGCAGGAGCTTGATATTGCATCATGTGATGTGAAGTCCAAGCTGGTGTTGAGCACCACCACCAGTTTTATTCAACAGTGTAACAGATGAACAAATAAATAACAGCTGTAAAAGAGTTGGCTTGTGTGTAGGTTTCACGCATATCATGGTCTGATATTTTACATGTCAAACTTTATTTAAAGTTTAACACCATGTAAAACTTGAACTTTAATCTCTTTTAACTTTTAACTCATGAACTTTAAAACTAGTCTTAGTCAAACAGCACAGCTGCAAAAAAAAACACAGCTGCCCTTTAGGAGAAGCTCAAAAAACACCAGTGTTTTCTCCACCTCAACCCCACCCTGCTCTTCAGCTGCTGTTCAGGTCCAGCCTGTGTGTCTGCATCACACAACAACCCACCATTAACTATACAAATATACCATGTTAGGCCTACAACTGTGTGCACTGAGGCAATCAAAAACATTTCCTACATGTTACATGCAACTGATTACATATTGCAGAACTTATTACAGATATTATTTTAATTCAAATGATAATTAATTTTGCATGTTTAAATGTGTGAAATGCTCTGTTCTAGGTAAACTTACATAATCAGAATTGATCTCACAAGAAAGTTATTACACCAAATAATTATCATTATAAAGCAAAATGTCAGATGCTATTTTACGACAGAAAACAATTACTGACTATTTGAGAGAATGGGTCTTAAAAGGTATTTAAAACTGCATATCATTAGTTGGTGAAAGAATACATGCAGGGTGACATATAGCAGAAAAAGGTGCCCAAAGAAAATGCATTTATTCAAATGACATCAATAATACATAACTCATGTCAAGTGTGAGCAGACAGAACAAGGATGAGGATGTGGAGGCAAATGCAGTGGAAGATGATTTAATAAATAAAGAAAAAGGAAGCTTAGACACAAACAAAACCAGGGAAATACTAACTAACGCTAAATAAAACAAAGCAAAACAAGCTACAAACAAAACAGGTGTTAACAATACTAACATACAGGGAAGGGAACAAAGTAAACTAGCAACAAACTGACAGAAACAAACCACTAACTGTGGTAACAAACATGGTAGGTAACAAAAGGACTGACAAAGACAGACTGAAACAAAGGGTCTAAAATACAACATGATATAGACAACACCTGGGACATGATAACGAGGGGGCAGGGTTACAAATCAGACACAGATGGGGAAGGGGGCGGAGCAAGGGAGGAGACAAGGATAAAAACAAACAACCCATGTGCTTAAGAAACAACAACATCAAGACAGGAAGACAGAGGTAGACAAAGGGCAGACATGACAACTCAGAAGACACCTTTTGGTTCACTGGGGTTTTTAGATAGTAATTCAAATGACTACTTGTTGCAATTTGTCATTTGTAATATGTTGAAATTTGTTGGTAAGTTTCCTGCAAATAATTGTTTCATACTAAACCCATTCTGAATGATTTTATCTCAACCAGTGAATAATTCAGGGTATTTATTAAAATGGCTGGAACTCCCCTTAAATCAGAGTTATGGAGTTATCAAAATATAACACATCCACACTTTCTCCATCAACACTAGACTCTATTTAATCCAGTATAAATATTACATAGACAACTCAAAGGTAAAGCTGCAGAGGTTGGTTCCATATATTTCTCCTTTGTGTGACAATTGTTGGTCAACCAAGGCCACACTCTTCATAGTTATGCGCTGTGTGTTAAGATTCAGAAGATATCTTTGCAGCCTTATCTGACATGCTTAAAGTACAGTTGGAGCCAGCCCTTACTGGGTACATCTAAACCCTTATTAGAACTTCCTTCAGCTTAGCAGTTGTTGGTTTCTTATAGCTTACATCATTACATCAGAAAATCATGTTTATCCTGAAGGACAAACCTATTATATTTGATCAGGTGTGGGGCCCTTTATCATCCTTCCTTAAAGAAAAGCATACTAAATTTGGTACCTGATCCATTTCATACACCCATTTCTGACAGGTAGTGTTCATGGGGTTTGGGGTCAGGGAAGTGGGTAACTTTTTTTGTTTGTTTGGGGTTTTTTTTAGCTGTATTAAAATGTTTTTGCATATATTACATGTAGAAGCATTCAATAATTCTTCTAAATTTTAAAACACAATACTAAACCTATCAAAGTCATCTCTATAATTCCATTCCTAAATTCTTGTTGTATTATCCTCAAAACAACATTATAATCTCAGTTTTGCACTACAGGTAACATTGTAGCACTAATCTGTTGTGTGAAAGTGGAGCTTTGTGGAGAAGTTCACTGAATAAAGTAAGTCATATTTATGATCTGCATTATAGTTTTACGCCGGATGCCCTTCCTGATGCAACCCTCACCATTTATCTGGGCTTGGGACCAGTACCAGAAGTACACCCCTAATGGCAGTTTTGATGATATATGTTGAAGTGATATAACTAAATAAAAAAATGTCTTTTGCAAAATGTTCAAAATGTAACTAATAAAAGTGCTATTTTGTTATGAGGAAACAATTATGCCCTAGTGATTGGTATTGCCTCCTTTGGCTGAAATAATTTCCTTGAAAATAATTCTGAATATGAAATAATTATTTCAGCTATATGATGTTACATTTCAAACCTCAAGCCCTCTCTGTAAGAATAAAGACTTCTTTTATAAACGAGAGCTCTCCAGTATACTGCAGGGTATACCATAGATACTGTTTACTCTGTATACTCCAGTATACTGCAGTATATACCATAGATACTGTTTACTCTGTATACTCCAGTATACCGCAGTATATACCATAGATACTGTTTACTCTGTATACTCCAGTATACCGCAGTATATACCATAGATACTGTTTACTCTGTATACTCCAGTATACTGCAGTATATACCATAGATACTGTTTACTCTGTATACTCCAGTATACTCTATACCATAGATACTGTTTACTCTGTATCCCCCAGTATCCTCTATACCATAGGGGCTGTATACTCTGTATTCTCCTGTATACTCTATACCATAGGGGTTGTTTACTCTGTATCCTCCAGTATCCTCTATACCATAGGGGCTGTTTTAGGCAGGGTGTCATTTAGTAGAGAGATTGTAGAAGACTGAAAGCTATTCTGTAACACGGATATAAGTAGCTCCACTAGGGGGCACTAAAGGAAGACAGGAGAAATGTTGGGGGACCGCCGGTGTGCGTTAGATTAGAGACGGGTTTCTTTGACATGTGCACAGAATCCGTTTGCAGTCGCACGATTCATTGTGCGTTGTAAAAAGGTGAAACTGATTTAAAACGCAAATGAAAGTGGGCCTTCGCGCTCCGCTCCAGCAGGTGTCAGTGTTTGTGCTGTAAGGGCTGCTGTGATTGGCTGCTGCACACTGCGCTGTATACGCGCAAGCGCGCTGCGGTGTGTGTGTGTGTGCGTGTGCGTGTGTATGTGTGTGTATGTGTGTATATGTGTGTGTGTGTGTGTGTGTGTGTGCTGTTTTGGCGCAGCTGCTGGTGAGTGAGTTTCTCTGATCTTTATTGTCGCTCATTCTGAAGCACAGCGGTCGGTCAGTCCTCAGACGCACGCGCATGACGAGCTGATGGAAAACACGCGCGAGCTGGTAAGTCTGGGAGCGAGGGGAGATCGGGGCTTTGTTTGGCTTTGGGGGCTTTTGTTATTAAAGTGGAGAAGAGCGTTTCACACACACACACAAACACACACATACAGTGGAGTTAACGGGAGTGTGAACAGCTGATTGTGTGCAGTGTGAGCCGCAGTGCAGCGCGTCCAGGGTTCGCATCAACTGGTTTTGTGGTGTTTACTGGTGTGAGTGGAGTGAAGCTGAGCAGCACGGGCATCTGTGTGAGGTACAGCAGAGCTGCAGTGATGAAGATGAAGGGATCACTGCAGTGACAAAACCAGCCTCACAGCAGCCAGTGTACACAAACAGCAAAGTTTCACCCCTTTATATACATTTACCCCAGTATACCCAGTACTGTAAAGACCAGTGACTGTCACTATATTCTCTGTCACAGTATATCCATTACTGGAAAGTCTGCTTAATCTGTGTACTCCACTACACTCTAAACATGGTTTACTCTGTGTACTCAATGCCATACTGACTGTTTACTCTGTACACTCCACATTTACCGTGTACCATAATGTCTTTTTATTTCCCATGCTCCAGCTTAGGTCATACAATAAGGGCTGTTAATTCTGTATACGCCAGTGTACTCTGTTCCATAGGGGCTGTTTACTGTGTTTACTCCAGTATACACTATACAGTATGGACTGTTTACTCTGTATCCTCTATACCGTAAGGTCTACTTTGTATACTCCTGTGTAGTCTAGACTGTATGGACTGTTTACATAGTATACGCTTAACTGTAAAGGATGTTTATTCTGTATGCTGTACTCTTTACCGTAGTTTACTTTGTATACTCCAGTATACTCTATACCTTAGGGACTGTATACTCTAATATACTCTATACTGTAAGTATTGTTATCTTTGTATCCTCCAGTATTTTCTAAATGATTGGGACTGTTAACTATGCAGTGAACATTTTTGTTTAAGGGTGTTCTGTGGTGCACTCCTGTACACTTCATTACATCAAAAATATTTTGTAATGTATTTTCTTTCCTAATTTGAAACTGGTGTAATGTGTAGGAGATGCTGTCAATCATAGCTGGTCAATAATTCATAGTTAATGTTAAATAGTTCATAGTCGTTATTGAATCACAGTAGATACTGAATAATTCCTATGACTATTACTAAATAATAAAGCTTCAGGTTAATTAAGCAAGCCTCCAGTTAAATACAGCAGTATTGAAAGTCTCATTATTCTAGGATACGTTTTAGCCACATGCACACAGATATCCTCATGCCCATGTTCTCTCTGATCTCCCTGCATTATCTCAGGCGGATGAGCGTTCGGAAAGGAGACGGAGGGATTCGTTTGGTGTCTCTGAGGGTTGTGAGAGCTGTAGTGAAGAGTCCAGCAGCAGCTGTAGTTCAGATGACAGTGATGAGGATTCATCACCACTGCCCACCACCCTTCCCATTATACATACCAATGGACAGGTCTATACGTACCCTGATGGTAAAGCAGGCATGGGTCAGTATCACACTGCTCTACACACACACAGTGAATGTTTTGGTGTATATTTTGTGAACCTTTGTATTTATATTACTTTTCACAAATATTTGAGTATTTATTTGATAGTTTTTTGCTTTCCTTTCTTATTTGCAGAATTATGTGTATAGTTAAAGTCACTGAAAAGGTGCAGCTGTACACAACTGTACAGTATGATAGGTTTGCCAATATTTATGTATTTTCTTATTTGCATTTGTTAAAAAACTGGCAAGCAAAATCACTGTGTTCAGTTCACTGCACTGTGTTGTATTGCAATTTGAGATACATATGTTTCACTGACATGAATGTGATGACATTTAAATGACTTCTTTAAATGGTGTATTTTCATACACTAGAGATAAGTAAGAATTTGGTGCACAAGTTGTCATTTTTCTAGATTATTAATTCAGGGATTTTCCACAATGTCTTTTATCTTGCCAGTTCCACTTAATTTCGTGTTAGTGATCATGATTGACTTCACCTGATAGCTTCTGCCCAAATAAAAAGAATTAGTTTGACATCATTTTTTGAGTTGACCAACACAACAAGCTCAGTGAATACCTCAGATGGGTATTCATGGATTTACACAAGTCAGGATTGTTTCTTAGACCCATTTATAAAACAAATCAGTATACAGACTCACTCTGTTACATCCAGCTAAGAAACAATTGCTTAGATGGTCTGAAAAAACCATTAAGGCACAGGCCTGATATATACTCTAAGCTGCTGGAACAACATTGTCACTGCCTACAGTCAAGCGTGTATTACTTTGCCATGAAATGAAAGACAGCTGTTGATGAAAGAACGCCCTGCTCAAAGTCTAAAACCTTGAAGCATCACCAAACTTTGCAATTGCATAATTAAACAGAAAAGAAGCTGTCAGAACAGTTTTATAGTGACATTAAACTAAGCAAAATATTCAGTTGTTTTGCCACAATGATCAAAGATTTTTGGAGGAGTACAGGTGAGAGATTCAATCCCAAGGACAGCATATGTGCTATTAAGCAGGGTGTTGGTGGTATTATCTTCTGGGACTGTTTTGCTGCAAGTGAAACTGGTCCATTGTGAAAAAGTAAATGGAATAATAAAGAAGCAAGGCCATTAAAGGTGAACATAGGAGGGTATCTTTAAGCTTTTGGAATGACCTTCCCAACATCCTGAACCCCAGCCCTATCAAAAATATGTGGACTGTGCAAGGACATAACAGTTAATAATAATAATAATAACAGTTAAATCACTGAGAGCTCAATATTGTTGTGACATTTATATCAATGATGAGAGTAGATGATTAATCCTAGTTGAATTCTAGTTCTATTACTTTTTTTTCACTCTCTTCATTTCAGCAACATGTGAGATGTGTGGCATGGTGGGTGTCCGGGATGCATTCTACTCCAAAACCAAGCGGTTCTGCAGTGTGTCGTGCTCACGAAGCTACTCCTCCAACTCTAAGAAAGCCAGCATTATGGCCCGACTGCAGGTACAGAGCACTATACACGTGTAATTGTTAAGGTCCATGTCCTGAAAAAATTCTCAGCGTTTGTCCTCCAATGGTTCTTAGGGTAAACCTCCAACAAAAAAGGCCAAAGTGCTGCAGAAGCAGCCACTCATGGCTAAGCTAGCTGCATACAATCAGAACCAGAATAATCAGCAGAACCAAGTGAAGACTAAAGCAGGTGAGTGTGAACTTCTATTTAACCCTCTAGTTTTTACACTAGACAGCCTACCAGAACGTGCCAGATAAGCATGTTAGTAAACTATTGCTATATATTGCCAAATCCAGAGTGTGTGAGGAGGGAGACAGAGAATCAGGGAGGGGTTATACTTGGAAGCAGACCATTGCCTGTAAGAGATGGAACAAAGAGAAAAACATTTTTGTGCAAGCCTTGAACAGGTGCCAGTGTTTAGTGCTCTGTGCCAAAGAGCTCAAAGCCCTTTGTCTATAGGGATGGGATGGTAAAAAGCTTTCACACAAGTTTCCACCATGCGATACATTAGATACAGAGAGCTATGTAAATTGTTTGGTTGGTTAACATTCATGAACTGTAACTAATTTATTTTACTAAAGCAACCTAACAGAAAAGACATTTTTCAAAATATCATACTGTGTATATAACATTATCAAATGTTGGTCGTGTGTGCACAGGAGACCACAGAGAGACATCAGGTTGTGTTTAACTTAACTGTTTACTCTCAGCTGTGCCACTGGACCGTTTTGACTGGGGAAACTACATTGGCAGTGGAGACTTGAAGGGGGCACCAGTGAGCTGCTTCAAACATGTAAGTTCACCTGTAATTGAAAAAGGTAAATCATACCTGCCCTGCCTAGCATAGTAACAAAAACACCATATAAATATAAATCTGCCTGGTGGAATAAAGGGGGAAATATTAATATACTAACAAACTATTCAGCATCTACTATAGACTATTTAATTTCTACTGTGGTCTATTCAGCATCTACTATCAGCTGTTCAGTATCTGCTGTAAACTAATCAATATCTACTCTGAATTATCCAGTAACTACTATGAGTATCTTGGTATCTACTTTGAATTATTCAGTATCTGTGCTATAAGTCAGTACTGTGACTTATTTCGCATCCTCTAAATGTGATGTGCATGGTTCTCGCTAAGGTTCCTATGGGAAACTCCTGGGATGACATTACGGAAGGCATTAGGGTGGAGGTTCTGAACTCTGACAGCAGCTTACCCATGAAGGTTTACTGGATTGCCAACATCATCAAATTGGCAGGTAAAACACGCTTGACATTTATTTTGGGTTAAGCATTTGGAAATGGAAAACATTCTAATACTAAAACTTGATTTAGGAGGTTTAAATAATGAAATATTTTAAAATCTCATTCAGCACAAGGTCATATTTGGTGTGACTACAGGAATGTTGTGATTCTCTGTAAAATGCTTTAGTGGGATTCAGTTAGGTTATTTTGGGGCAAACTACAATTTTATTTCCCTAACATCTGTGAACAAAGAACTTATAATGTTTATTATTATTGGTATATGCAGTGGTATTAGTAATAGTTACTGCAGTCTCTTTCTAATGTTCTAATGTTTTCCTCTTTGTAGGGTTTAAGGCTCTATTGAGGTATGAAGGCTTTGACAGTGACTCTGGGCAGGATTTCTGGTGTAACTTATGTGTTCCAGATATCCACCCAGTGGGCTGGTGTGCTTCTGGGGGGAAACCACTCGTTCCACCCAAATGTAAGTTTCCTTCACATTTCCAACCATAGAAAGCACCTCCTGACTAAGTGATTGTTATGCCAAAATTCAAATTTTCCCAGTTTCATTACCTTACCTTACATGTAACCAGTTAAGATCTCTCTGAAGTTTGCTTCTTTAAAGCTGGATCACACAAACAAGAAAGAACCTACATTCTAGCCAGAACATCCTGATTGTCTGGCAACTACCTTGCAGCAGAGTCCCCATATAGAACAATGACAACTCAAAGAACAATTAGGATGTTTACATGGCTTATAGTAATGGTCAAAAGAAGCGAGATCTCCCATAATATCATTATGCTACATACTACACAAACCATCACACTTCAGCTCAAATAAACTCAATTTCAAGTATATTAATGAAATTATCATATAGCCCGATGTTGAGGCAAACAGCAAATGAAGCTCATCCAGCTACATCTGCATACAAAGAAACACAAATGCTACAATGAGGGAAAAATAACAAATAGTGCACCTGAAAAGTATTAGGACCTATTGGGAAGTTAGGGTTTGCTAAAATGCTCAAGGTTAAAAGCCACACTAATATCAGATACACATGATGGCACATACTTAATTAAGGGTTTTATAATAATAAAGAAAAAGAATTCTTTAACATTTTCGGTTCCCCCACCCACTAGTTTGGACCCCCATTACACAGTGCTATCAGGGGAAAGGGAGGGCCAGAGAAAACAACACTAGGAGTTATGCTCTCTGAAACTCCTGTTTACGGATGACTGTGGCATTACTGATGATCAAGTCAGAGCTAGCACTTAAACAGCTTTACACGCAGCAATCCATTTCCAGCTAAAGACATAAATAAATAGATTTTTAATAAATATTGATATTTATTTTTTTTGTTCTTTCCCACAATCTAGCAATTCAGCACAAAGTGACAAACTGGAAGGGATTCCTGGTTAAACGGCTCACTGGGGCCAAAACACTGCCGCCTGACTTCTCTACCAAGGTGAGGACCTTTTACTAACCTCATCCATTTCCTTGTCTCTCTCTCTCTCTCACACACACACACACACACACACACACACACACACACACACACGAAAGCATTTATTTGTTATGCACTGAATTTATAATGGTCATCTATACACAAATATTTAGTGTTCCATTGTTTTTCATATCTCCTTTTATTATTATTTGTTTATTATTATACATTGTTTTTAAATTAAGCTACTACACAATAATGCTGAAAATTGATTTCATTAACTGGGTGTGGGTAACCCAAACACTAATCCAGCAGCTGGGCTTTTTGTAGTTAGCTTCTTGTAGTAGGAGCTGAAACACATCTATATATTTTCATATTCTTTGCCACTTTTATGTGCATTTTTCAGCTGCAGAACAGGTGCAATGTTGCACTATAGTCATATCTGTTAAACCTGTGTGGAAATGCAAAGTACCCTTTTTTCCAGATGTCACTCTCTTGTACCATAGGTGCAGGAGAGCATGCAATTTCCCTTTAAGAAGCTGATGCGATTAGAGGTTGTGGATAAGGCTCACCTGTGTAGGACGCGGGTGGCCCTAGTTCAGCAGGTGATTGGGGGCCGTCTCAGACTCGTCTATGAGGAGAGCCAGGATGGATCCGATGACTTCTGGTGCCACATGTACAGCCCCCTTATCCACAGCATTGGCTGGTCTCGCAGCATTGGACATCGTTTCAAGCGCTCCGGTCAGTCTGCACACAGGTTCAGAGACAGGCTTTAGACTTTAAGCTGTAGCTCAGCTTATAAATCAGCTTTACCCTGTTTTCCCACTTTATGCCAAATATAATAATACATTCATAATATTGAATTAAAACAGTAAGATTGTAGAACAAGAATATTCTTGGACGAAGTAAACTTTTGAATGCTGTTAACTAACTCTACATTACAATGCCAATTATTATCCAAGGGCACTTGTTACAGCATAAAGACTTCTATACAGAACTGTTGCCTTTAGTAAAAAGCTGTCTATGAACCATTTTTCTGAACGTGAATATTTTATTATTTGACAATATTTAAGATTTTTTTCATCAGTTCTCTTCTTTAAAAAAATCTCAGATGAGGTGAGGATATCCAGATGTGTTACTTACATTTACATTTACATTTGCGGCATTTAGCAGACCCCCTTATCCAGAGCGACTTACAAAAGTGCTTTGCTGTTTACTTAGATAGAACATCCTTAGCTAGTAGACAAGGCTGGAATCTAGATTCCACACGTTTAGACCGTGTTCAAACAAAAGTCTTTATGGAGTTAAATACTCCTGAAACAGATGAGTCTTCAGTCTGTGTTTGAAGACAGTGAGGGAGTCAGCTGTTCGGACTCCCAGCGGAAGTTCGTTCCACCATTTTGGTGCCAGAACAGAAAAGAATCTGGACGCATGTTTACCTTGCATTCTGAGGGATGGTGGGTCAAGCCGAGCTGTACTTGAAGCTCGAAGGGCTCTTGGTACAGCTCGAGTTTTGACCATTGCCATCATGTATGGAGGGGCTGGGCTTTACATATCAGCTAAACCAAAGGACCATGACCTTGATCTTTCATCGCTTCATTGGCTACCGATTCAATTCTGCATTGACAATAAAGTACTGCTTCTAACATACAAGTCGCTTAATGGCGTAGCCCCACAATATCTTAAAGAACTTCTTAAACCATACAACCCATCGTGTACACTTCGCTCCCAAGATGTGACAGAATAAACCCTGCAGTGGGTCTAGCATTGTCTCTTAAGTGCCCCAACATTGGAATACCCTTCCTGTTACTGTTAGACACACTGTCTTCAAATCTCGATTGAAAACATTTATTTTCACGCAGGCTTTTGGTTAACCCCTTCTTTCTGCTGTTGCTCTGTGCTACACTGATTACAGGCTTCTGTTCATTACTGCAGTTCCTATTAAACCACCTCCTTTACAGGCTCTTCACCAGATTATCTATGATTACCTAATTTTCTCTACCCCATGTCCCAAGCTGCCCCTGCTACCTGGCTGATATTGGTTCATGTCCATTTGGGGTTGGGTGCTATTACCCGATACAAACAAAGTACTGAACTACAGTCTGTAATTATAGAACTACAAAGTGCTCATGTATGGTAACAGGATCTGATCAAATGGAGAGTGTATGTAGAAACAAGGAGGAGGTCAGTTTGTTATAATTGATTGGTGTAAATTCATATTTATGTTGTAAAGTTTATACTCCAACACTTTTAGTTAGTCAGTACTTTTCTGACTGATACACTGAATATCAGTTCTCTGTTTGGACATGTCCTGTACTCCACAATAATCCACTGTATATTAGTACATTAATGTTCTTCTTGATTTTGCTGTTGCGTTCAGGGAGTTTCAGTGGCTGTCCCATCTGCCAGTCACTGGACAGCTGGACAGTGCTACTCTGGTGAAGATGGCCTCACCACGCTGTGGAGTGAATGACAGAGGCAGTCACGATGCCTGGGCACAGAGGGTCAACTCCGTTTTCACAGGCCAGACCCAACAGCACTTACGCAAGAAGCGATACACTCGACCAGGTCAGCAAAACTAAACACTGCCAAAAATCTGTGAGACCAAGATTTCTTACAGTGGGAACGTCCAGTAACATGAAGTTCCAAAGAGCCATATAGGTTTTGACAAATAAAAACTTACTTTGGAGATAAGACGTTTTTCTTCTATCTATTCGATCAATACATCACTTCATTGTTTCTACATTCACTGTCCAAATTACCAGCTAAACTGACCACACAGGAGCACTTTGTAGTTCTGTAATCACAGACTGACGTTCATCTGTTTCTCTGCATACTTTTTAAGCCTCCCTTCACCCTGACCTTCACTGGTCAGGATCCCACAGGACCACCACAGAGTAGGTATTATGTGGGTGAGGAATCATTCTCAGCACGGCAGTGACACTGTTAGTGTGTGTTGTGCTAGTACGAGTGGATCAGACACTGTATATATTCACTGTGCACTCTATAAGACACTCCTACCTAGTTGTTCCACTTTAGTTGAGGGAAAGTCAGAGACAGAAGCTCATGCATTTCCACAGGACACTGTTGGCTGGATATTTCTGGTTGGTGCACTGTTCTCAGCCCAGCACTGACATTGAGGGGTTTAGACCATGGAACATCAGGGTGAAATTAAGCTAAAAAAAAAAGTATGCAGAGAAACAGACAGTAATTAAAGAACAACAAAGTGCTCCTGTACAGTAAGAGGAGCTGATAAAATGGACAGTGAGTGTAGAAACAAGGTGGTGTTCATACATTGGTGACTGGTGGATATCTATGTTTCATGGCTTTATTACTGTATGACAGTATTTGGCTCTTACTGTACTGTTGTATTGAAGATGGAATCCATAGGACTGAGCTTCTTCATTGTTGCACAAAGTCAAACTAACACAGTCATCCAGACTCATTCAGACTCCTCAGTCCGTCCTTCATCACTGGCTCCAGGTTAATGAAGTCCAAAGGAAATGTGCTGAAATGAGGCCCGGGTGTGTCCCATTGTAAAAGCTGATGACTAACATTGCGGGGAGGAGTAATTACTACCCATGCTCAGATGTTCAACAAAGAAGACACGCTCTCATACCTGTAGGGCACAACACACACACACACACACACACACACACACACACACACACACACACACACACACACANACACACACACACACACACACACACACACACACACACACACACACACACACACACACACACACACA